>JBBPBX010040291.1:0-25819 GCA_038048925.1 Garcialebias charrua
TCAGGGGCGCAACTACATATTTTTGAGGTGGATGCGAAAACATCAACGGCGCCCCCCCCCCCCCCCGCGCGCTCCCTTTACCTGCCGCCTCATACAGCTTTCCTCCCTTAGTCATGCACTTAGAAAATACAGTAGCAATATTACAGATTTTTTTATGTTACATATCATATCAGGTGATAATTTCAATGATAAACAAATAAGAAGTTTAATAAAGTAAAAATGTATAACAGTAGTGGTAATCAGTGCTCAACATTTTATGTAGTGAAAATATGAAATCTTAACAGCCTGGAGTCCATGTCAGTTTTAACATTTATGACATTTAAACTGTTACTTTCCGTGAAAGAAGACAATGAAAGATGGTCATCAGAAATTCAAACCATCATGGTATACAGTATAGGTTTTTGTTGCTTCCCTAATGTAATTATTCCTACCTGATGCTATCACTTGTCTCCTCTATCACTGACCTCGTGTCTGTCTCCTTCACCCTTTGTCTGTGGCATTCTGCACTGTCATATGGTCAAAAAAGCATTATATATTAGTTGTAAAAATTACAGATCTTAATACAGTTTTTAAAAATAATGTTTACATGTTATTGCTTGGGATTAAGTAGCTGTTCCCTCACTTCCACCTGCATTAGACCAACCTGTTGCCTTCCCCAGTCTGTCCTGATTCCTCTGTCATCTTCTCTTCCTTCTCTCCATCCTCACAGCTGAATGACATTAATTTTGTGTTAAGTAGGTTTAAAAATACAGCAGTCAAACCACAATAGAAATTAAACTTTAATTTAAATCATCTCCTTGTTGGATAACAGTTACTGACTGTACATTTCATCTAATCTGACTTACCAGATACATCACAACACACACCACTGTAGTGATATTAAATAAGACATTTAAACTCAAGTGTCCCTCTGCCAACCTTTTTGAGTCTCAGGGCTATAGTGACACTGAGGACTAATTTGTCTGATACACACATAAACTTGTACAACTCATCTTTAATTAAAGAATCAATAATAATAAATGTACATATGAGTGTATAAATTGCAGCACTGCATTGGAACATAGCTGGGAACTGCCACCACAACAGTTTAGCTTGTGTTAATGTTTCCTGAGTTTTATTTAGGTCATTCTTACACTTAGTGTGTGGATGTGTGGGACATGTATAAAATATTCATAAAAATATTAAACAAATCACGTCTTTAGGGGAGGCTACATTTATTTAACAGCCAAATATGGGACGATTCCTATTAGGCTAGCTTTAGCTAACCTGAATATTTTACAACCCTCCTGTCCTGCTCATACACTGACAGTACTTACCTAATATCTTTTAACCACATTGAAAGGCTTTTTTTTCATCCTTCCAACAACTTCCTTTTCCTGTTTTGCGCCCTGGATAGTTTTTCTGCCGCTCCAAAGTCAAGTGCACGAGTGAAAAAATAAATAAATAAATAAATAACGTGCCTGTGTGCGTTCTCTAGGGGTGCGTGTTCACAGCACCTGTGTGTGAAGGGAGAGCAGAGAGATAGGAGGAGGGAGGTGAGGGAGCAGGGGGGGGGCGCCTAAGCAGTGCTGTTTCCCTGTTATTGATCATTTCATGCAGTTAAAGAAGATGCCTGCTAGAAAAACATTTTTTCTAGAGACGGTTTTGGCGCCCCCTGTAGGGCAGCGCCCGTATGCCTTGCATAACCTGCATAGTGGCGATTTGCGACCCTGGTCAAGCCTGACAGAAAAAGGAAAGAAAGAAAAAAAAATCCAAATGGAAGATGTTCAACAGGTAAGATGCTAACTGATTCTTATTCTAATACAGAACACCTTACCTCAAAAGATCTTTAAACTATCCCTTTACGGTTCACTGAAGTTTACTTGCTGGTCCGAATGAAAGAAAAAAAAAACCCTAAAGTCCTCTTCATTGATTCTCCATGTACATCACCACACCATAATACCCTGATGCATGCTCAATAATCCAGGTAGAAAAATCCAAAAAAGCTAAGTCTGGTCCTCTGGACATTCCAAAACAAACAAACAAAAAAAAAAGAAGCTTTTTTTGTTTTCCTTTTTGAATGTCCAGAGGACCAGACTTAGCTTTTTTGGATCACACCATAATGTTTTTGCATGTTAATAAACACCCTATTTTCCGCTGAATGAAAAAGCTCATCATTACAGTCCATATAAAGTTATTTATTACATCATGTAGTAAAATATCACAAATAACATGATTATACATTTATAGATGTGATAAAATGACGAGGAAATTGATCGTTTCTGGTTGATAACAGCAGAACCTGCCTCGCCTACACAAACACAAACTGAGTAGCGTCATTTAAAGTCCAACGTTACACCTTTAGCTGTACATGCAGGTTAATTTCAGTGGTGTTGAGCAAGAATAAACAGCAAATGTGTTCATAGTTTACAGATAGAATATTCATTGAAGTTTAACTGTATTTACTTGTTTTAAACAATGTGTCCACACGCTCCAGTTTTAATGGCAAGTGCTGGATAATAAAACAACGTTTAAAGGAACTGATGTGTGAGCTAAATAGCACAGAGTAATGGCCTGTGTGACTAACATGTGGCCTAATAGATACATTAGGAGATCCAAATATATTATTATAATATATGTCTGTACAGATATATCCTCTTACACACCTAACAGCTACACGTCAGACACAACTGTTCAACATCTGGAATATCTGAACTCATGTGAGGCGATTTGTTTGGTCTGCTAAAGGACAAAGATGATTGAAATTCATGTCTTCAAAATAGACACCTCAGCTGGATTTGATTTAATTCATTTTCACTGGGTTGGAGTAGATAGATTTAGCCTCAGTGAGATTATTGTGGTCAATGTAGAACAAAATTAGTCTCTGGTCCTGCTCCACATAAGGACTGAACACACTGGACGCTTCTCAGATTCGTCCAACTCTAATCAAGTCCAGAAATGGTCTTAAGGTTATTCACAACAATAACTTGATTTATTAGGATGGCTTTATTTCTGCGGGAGAAGAGCTGCATTCAGTCTGCAATCATTTTCTCATCTTACAGTGCAGATAATCTTTGGTTTCCTAACTCAGAAGAGAAAATGATGTGTAGACAGAAGTTAAGTTTTAACCCAGCTTTTGATGCAATGCACACGTAAAACTTCTTATACTGTAATAAAAATGGCCTTGTTATTGCACCAATTCTGATTTCAATCATTTCTTGCATTGCAAGATGTTAAGAATCATTGTTGGTGTTGTTCTTGTTGGTGTCTCTCATGGTTTGACTTGTCTTGCACAAGTTCCATTTCTTTTATCACTTCCTACTCCTTCATCAGTCCAGGTGTTTGGCTTTGCTTTTATTCTCGTCGGCGTCTGGATCACGGCACGTACACTCGTCCTCGCTGCAGTCCGTCCCAAACTGAATGACCTGTCAGTAAACAAACAATGTTCAAGTGTTAGTTTCAAACACTTACTAAAGATCTGTACAGCCTGCTACTAGAAAAAAAAATACATTGAGATTTTCTTTAAATATTAGATTTTTTAGTAACCTTTTCCCTTTATCAGCAGGCGACGGTGAATGTTTGTGTGTGTGTGTGTGTTTGTATTTGTTACTTTGTAGAGTTAGGTTTAGGTTTATTTGTCATATGCAGATCTACACAAGGTCAACAATGCAATGAAACATTCAGGATGAAAAGAACTGTCTCCACTTGCCCAAAAAACAAAACAAAACAAAAAACAAGAAATACCAAAGCATGCAACAAAAATACAGAAACAAGGCGCCATACGTGAAAAAGAAATACATCTACAGCAGCATGGTCCTATTAGCAGAGTGGTTCTGTTAGCAGTGATGTTCTCGTAGCAACATGGTCCGTTTAGCAACATGGTCCCATTAGCAACATGGTCCCGTTAGCAACATGGTCTTGTTAGCAACATGGTCTCGTTAGCAACATGGTCCCGTTAGCAACATGGTCCCATTAGCAACATGGTCCCGTTAGCACCATGGTCTTGTTAGCAACATGGTCTTGTTAGCAACATTGTCCCGTTAGCAACATGGTCCCGTTAGCAACATGGTCCCGTTAGCAACATGGTCCCGTTAGCAACATGGTCCCGTTAGCAACATGGTCCCATTAGCAGCATGGTCCCATTAGCAGCATGGTCCCATTAGCAGCATGGTCTTGTTAGCAGTATGGTACCGTTAGCAGTGCTCTGTTAGCAGTGTGATCTTGTTAGCAGCATGATGATAATAACAACTGCAGCAACGGACGATGACTGTCCTCCATAACTGGGTCTGGCTTATGGGACTCAAAGCCCGGGCCCCATAAGAAGTGCCATTGGTGTGTTAGGGGTTAGGTTTAGGATAAGTGTCAGGGTTAGGCTATAGAAATGAATGAAAGAGGAATGTGTCAATGCAAAGTCTCTGTAAAGATGGAAAGACACACTTGTGTGTGTTTTGGGTGGAGAGGGGGGATCAAGTCAAGTCAACTTTATTTGTAGAGCACATTTAAAACAGAAACTGTTATCAATGTACCCTGATGCATGCTCAATAATTCAGGTAGAAAAATCTAAAAAAGCTTAGTCTGGTCCTCTGGACAAAAGACGAAACATTTCTACTTTTTTTTTTTGTTGCTTTGTTTTGTTTTTTGAATGTTCAGAGGACCATACTTTGCTTTTTTAGATGTTATCAAAGTGCTTAACAACAACAACAATGGGAGTAAAATTAATGTCAAAGTATGAAACACTAATGATAATACTGAAGAATTAAAAAGCATTTCAAAGCTGTCGCAGGAAGTACATCCTCAGCAGAGGATGTACTTCCTGCGACAGCTGAGGAAGGCCAAGCTGCCGGCCAAGCTGATGGTGCAGTTCTACACGGCCATCATCGAGTCCATTCTCAGCGCGTCCATCACAGTGTGGTACGCAGGGGCCACTGTCAGGGACAGACACAGACTGCAGCGCATTGTGCGCTCTGCTGAGAAGGTAATCGGCTGTAGTCTCCCATCTCTCCATGACCTGTACGTCTCCAGGACTGTGAGGCGAGCAGGTCGGATCACAGCTGACCCTTCTCACCCTGCATACGGTCTGTTCGAACCACTCCCCTCAGGCAGGAGGCTTCGGTCAATTGGGACCAGAACCTCCCGCCATAAAAACAGTTTCTTCCCCTCTGCTGTCAGACTCTTGAACACTCATAACCATGCTACCTCATAACTTGCCTTGGTCGCTGTATTTTGTATTTGTTCTTTGTATTTTGATTGGGAATCACTGTATCACTGTATTTTGATTGCACCACTCTAATTGCGCTGTTTCTTAGTAGTTTTTGTTCACTGAATATTGTATTGATTGTATTGATGTTTTATGGTTTATGTTTTTTGTGTCTTATGTTTTTATATTTTATGCACCGTTATGCCGAAGCAAATTCCTAGTCTGTGAATCCTGTTCATTGACAATGGCGATAATAAACTGAATCTGAATCTGAAATGTAAGAGCACAGAACAAAAAAAAATAAAAAAAAAAACACTAAATCAACTCACACTGTGAGAAATGCCTGCGAGAACAGATGAGTTTTTAGCAGAGATTTGAACTGAGGAAGGGAGGTGGCCTGTCTGATGTTGGGGGGCAGGTTGTTCCAGAGTTTGGGGCCCATGACTGAAAATGCCCGATCTCCTCTGAGCTTCAGTCTTGTTTTAGGAACAGCCAAAAGCAGCTGATCGGATGATCTCAGGGCCCGGGAGGGAGCGTATGGTTCCAGTAGCTCAGAGAGATAAAGGGGTGCAAGGCCATTTAGGCATTTGAAGGTCAACAGAAGAATCTTAAAGACTATTCTGGACTGCACAGGGAGCCAGTGAAGGGAGGACAGAACTGGCGTGATGTGTTCAGACCTGTGAGTTCCGGTTAAGAGTCGAGCAGCGGCATTCTGGACGAGCTAGAGACGTGAGATGGAGGCCTGGCTGACCCCAGCATATAGTGCATTACAATAGTCCAAACGGTTCGTAATAAAGGCATGGACCAGCTTCTCAAGGTCAGGTCTGGACAACACTGGCTTGAGCTTAGCTACCTGTCTTAGTTGGAAGAAGCTTTTTTGCAGAACAGAATTGATTTGTTTGTCAAACTTGAAATCAGAGTCTAAAACCATCCCAAGATTTTTACCAGACTGCTTAAGATATAATAATAATCATCATCATTTTATTTAAATGCGCCTTTCAGGACGCCCAAGGACACTTCACAGCAAGAAACATATCACAGAGATTGTGTAAAAAACAAAAAAAACAAGCATAGTGCAGACATCAAGAGAATAAATTGAAATATAAAATACATAAGGAATATAAAATACAAAAGAATATAAAATACATTTAGTAAAGTTAACGGTAAGTTAGTCTAAAGAGATGTGTTTTCAGAGCAGTCTTGAACAGAGAAAGGGAGGTGGTGTTTCGTAGGTCTGGCGGAAGAGCGTTCCAGAGGTGAGGGGCAGAGCAGGTGAAGGCCATGCTCCCCATGGTGGAGAGGTGGGCAGAGGGTACATGGAGATGTAGCGAAGAGGAGGATCTGAGAGAGCGTGATGGGATGGAGATTTGTAGGAGGTCAGATAGATAAGGAGGGGGAAGGTTGTGGATAGATTTGAACGTGAGAGTAGAATTTTGAAGACAATGCGTAATTTAACCGGGAGCCAGTGGAGCTGCTGCAGGACAGGAGTGATGTGATTATAGGAGGTTTGAGTGATGACACGGGCAGCTGAGTTCTGGACCATCTGTAGCTTGTGGAGAGATTTGTTAGGGAGGCCAAAGAGAAGGGAGTTGCAGTAGTCAAGCCGGGAAGTCACAAGACTGAGCACAATGATGGCTGTGGAACGGGGTGTGAGAGAAGGACGGAGACGGTTAATATTACGGAGGTGGAAATAGGCAGACCGAGTAACATTGTTGATGTATGAAGTGAAGGAGAGAGTGGTGTTGAGGATGAAACCAAGGCTCTTGACCTGAGGGGAGGGGGATTGCAGAGAGTTGTTAAGCGGGATGAGAAGATGTTCTGATTTTGAAATAGAGTTTTTGGTACCAACAAGAATGATTTCAGTTTTGTCACTGTTTATGGCTGAATCTCTTCAGGTTCAGTCCAGGTTGACAGGATCAGAGGCGGCAGTTGAGCTAGGGCTAAAGACAATGACTTCAGTCTTCTCATCATTGAAACTTAAAAAATTTGAAGCCATCTTGGCCTTAATGTCATCCAGACATTTTAACAGAGGGTGAATGGAGCCCCTCCCTGGGCTGCCACCTTACCGTGGTGGAGAGGTTTGAGTGTCCCAAAGATCCTAGGAGCTATGCTGTCAGGGGCTTCATGCCCCTAGTAGGGTCACCCAAGGCAGACAGGTCCTAGGTGAGGGACCAGACAAAGTGCAGCCCAAACACCCCTTATGATGAGTAACAGTAATGGAATCAATGTTCCCTCGCCCGGACGCGGGTCACCGGGGCCCCACTCTGGAGCCAGGCCCGGAGGTGGGGCACGTTGGCGAGCGCCTGGTGGCCGGGCTTTTACCCATGGAGCTCGGCCGGGCACAGCCCGAAGAGGAGACGTGGGTCCCCCTTCCCATGGGCTCACCACCTATGGGAGGGGCCAAAGGGGTCGGGTGCAATGTGGGATGGGTGGTGGCCGAGGGCGGGGACCCTGGCGGTCTGATCCTCGGCTACAGAAGCTGGCCATTGGGACATGGAATGTCACCTCTCTGGTGGGGAAGGAGCCTGAGCTAGTGTGTGAGGTTGAGAGGTTCCGGCTAGAAATAGTCGGACTCACCTCAACACATGGCTCTGGAACCAGTTTCCTTGAGAGGGGTTGGACACTCTTCCACTCTGGAGTTGCCCCTGGTGAGAGGCGCCGAGCAGGAGTGGGCATACTTGTTGCCCCCCATCTTGGTGCCTGTACGTTGGGGTTCACCCCGGTGAACGAGAGGGTAGCCTCCCTTCGCCTACGTGTGGGGGGACGGGCTCTGACTGTTGTTTGTGCCTATGCGCCAAACGGCAGCGCAGATTACCCACCCTTTTTGGAGTCCTTGGAGGGGGTATTGGAGAGTGCGCCTCCTGGGGACTCCCTTGTTCTACTGGGGGACTTCAACGCTCACGTGGGCAATGACAGTGAGACCTGGAGGGGTGTGGTTGGGAGGAACGGCCCCCCTGATCTGAACCCGAGTGGTGTTCTGTTATTGGACTTCTGTGCTCGTCATGGATTGTCCATAACGAACACCATGTTCAGGCATAAGGGTGTCCATATGTGCTCTTGGCACCAGGACACCCTAGGTCGCAGTTCGATGATCGACTTTGTTGTCGTCTCATCTGATCTGCGGCCGCATGTCTTGGACACTCGGGTGAAGAGAGGGGCGGAGCTGTCAACTGACCACTACCTGGTGGTGAGTTGGCTCCGATGGTGGGGGAGGATGCCGGTCAGACCTGGCAAACCCAAACGTATTGTGAGTGTCTGCTGGGAACGTCTGGCAGAGTCTCTCGTAAGACGGAGCTTTAACTCCTACCTCCGGGAGAGCTTTGAACACTTCCGAGGGAGGCGGGGGACATTGAGTCCGAGTGGGCCATGTTCCACGCCTCTATTGTCGAGGCAGCTTATCAGAGTTGTGGCCACAAGGTTGTTGGTGCCTGTCGTGGTGGCAACCCTCGAACCCGGTGGTGGACACCGGCGGTGAGGGATGCTGTCAAGCTGAAGAAGGAGTCCTATTGGGCCTTTTTGGCCTGTGGGACCCCGGAAGCAGCAGATAGGTACCGACAGTCCAAGCGGCATGCGGCTCGGGTGGTTGCTGAGGCAAAAACTCGGGCGTGGGAGGAGTTCGGAGAGGCCATGGAGAATGACTTCCGTACGGCTTCGAGGCGATTCTGGTCCACCATCCGGCGTCTCAGGGGGGGAAAGCGGTACGCGACCAACACCATTTATGGTGGGGATGGCGTGCTGTTGACCTCAACTCGGGATGTTGTGAGTCGGTGGGCGGAATACTTCGAAGACCTCCTCAATCCTACTGGCACGTCTTCCACTGAGGAAGCGGAGCCTGGGGACTTTGGGTCGGGTTCTCCGATCTCTGGTGCTGAGGTCGCCGAGGTGGTTAAAAAGCTCCGCGGTGGCAAGGCTCCGGGGGTGGATGAGATTCGCCCGGAGTTCCTTAGGGCTCTGGATGTTGTAGGGTTGTGTTGGCTTACGCGACTCTGCAATATCGCGTGGACATCGGGGGCAGTTCCCTTGGATTGGCAGACTGGGGTGGTGGTTCCCCTATTCAAAAAGGGGGACCGTAGGGTGTGTTCCAACTATAGGGGGATCACACTCTTAAGCCTCCCTGGTAAGGTCTATTCAGGGGTTCTGGAGAGGAGGGTCCGTCGGATAGTCGAACCTCGGATTCAGGAGGAGCAGTGTGGTTTTCGTGCTGGTCGTGGAACACTGGACCAGCTCTACACCCTCAACAGGGTCCTGGAGGGTGCGTGGGAGTTTGCCCAACCAGTTTACATGTGCTTTGTGGACTTGGAGAAGGCATTCGACCGCGTCCCTCGGGGGGTTCTGTGGGGGGTACTCCGGGAGTATGGGGTACCAGGTCCTTTGATAAGGGCTGTTAGGTCCCTGTACGACCGGTGTCAGAGCTTGGTCCGCATTGCCGGCAGTAAGTCAGGCTCGTTTCCGGTGAGAGTTGGACTCCGCCAAGGTTGCCCTTTGTCACCGATTCTGTTCATAACTTTTATGGACAGAATTTCTAGGCGCAGCCAAGGTGTTGAGAGGATCCGTTTTGGTGACCTTAGAATCGCTTCTCTGTTTTTTGCAGATGATGTGGTCCTACTGGCTTCATCAGTTCGTGATTTACAACTTTCACTGGAGCGGTTTGCAGCCGAGTGTGATGCGGCCGGGATGAGGATCAGTTCCTCCAAATCCGAGGCCATGGTCTTGAGCCGGAAAAGGGTAGCATGCCCTCTCCGGGTCGGGGAGGAGGTCCTGCCCCAAGTGGAGGAGTTTAAGTATCTCGGGATCTTGTTCACGAATGAGGGAAAACTGGAGCGTGAGATCGATAGGCGGATAGGTGCAGCGTCCGCAGTGAAGCGGGCGCTGTACCGGTCTGTCGTGGTGAAGAGAGAGCTGAGTCGAAAGGCAAAGCTCTCAATTTACCGATCGATCTACGTTCCCACCCTCATCTATGGTCATGAGCTTTGGGTTGTGACCGAAAGAACGAGATCTCGGATACAAGCGGCTGAAATGAGTTTTCTCCGCAGGGTGGCTGGACTCTCCCTTAGAGATAGGGTGAGAAGCTCAGTCATCCGGGAGGGACTCGGAGTAGAGCCGCTGCTTCTCCACATCGAGAGGAGCCAGTTGAGGTGGCTCGGGCATCTGGTTAGGATGCCTCCTGGACGCCTCCCTGGTGAGGTGTTCCGGGCATGTCCCACCGGAGGAGACCCAGAGGAAGACCCAGGACCGCTGGAGGGACTATGTTTCTCGGCTGGCCTGGGAACGCCTTGGGATTCCCCCGGAGGAGCTGCTCCAAGTGGCTGGGGAGAGGGAAGTCTGGGCCTCCCTACTTAGGCTGCTACCCCGCGACCCGACCCCGGATAAGCGGAAGAAGATGGATGGATGGATGGATGGATGAATATCATTACAAACCCTCATTAATGCAGTTTCAGTGCTGTGGAGTTACTTAAAACCAGACTGAAAAATCTCAAAAATTCTGTTCTCATTCAAAAACTTATTTAATTGAATAAAAACTACTTTCTCTAGGATTTTGGACAAGAAGGGACATTTTGAGATTGGTCTGAAATTAGAGCAAGTAGAAGGGTCAAGTCCAGGTTTCTTTATTAATGGATGAACTACTGCATGCTTGAAATCATCGGGTACACACCTGCCACAATACTACTATTTATAATAGTAAGAACAGCGGGTCCAATCGTGGGTAGAACTTGTTTGAAAAACGACGCAGGAATGGGGTCAGTAGGGGAACCAGAGGATTTCATCTGAGCAACGACTTTGTTTAGAAATGGGAGTGAAATAGGTTCAAACTGTTTGAAGACAGCTGAGCAAGGGACAAAGATCAGTAGGAAACTTAATAGTTGTAATTTCTGGGACCAATCCCGTTCAAGATGGCTTTCACAGTTAAGCAATATTAGCAAGCACAAAACTGTCTGAACAATAACGCAGTCAATTTGACAGATACTGAGTTCAAGTTTAGTGTGGTAGTAGCTGAGTGTTCTCCTCAGCAAATACTCTGAAGGCTAACAAATCCTGTCAGATCTCACAACATCACAGTAAGTTGTGCAGAACATTACTGTATTTACAAGGTTGGACAAAACAACTATGACGTTGTCCCCTCTCAGCAGAAGATTTTTGTTAAGACTCTGGCGTGAAAAGCAGCCGTGATATCAGCAACAAAAGAAACCATCCAGATGACCTGACTGAACATTGTTGGATCTATACCTGGATTAATGAGCATGAACTTTGTTATTTTGAAACACTCTGGCATGGCTGCCTTAGAGGAGTTGACGGAGGAGAGGGCGGTCCCCAGAGGCATCACCAGTAAACTGTCTCCCACCCACACACATACACACACACTTTGGGAGTGAGCTGTTTGTGGGATTCTGTTATATTTGGTGGCTCCTCAGACTGAAGAAGTCCTTTGGATGAAGGGTGAAATGTCTCCGCAACAAAAGAAGCTGTCCAGATGACCTAGTGAACATTGTTGGATTTATACCTGGATTACTGATCATGAACATTGCTGCAGCCATGACATTCCTTCAAGGAATGCTGTGCCTTTGAATTTGTAAATAAGTGGATTTGGATGAAAACATGGCTAAAAGTGTTTGGTAACACTCAGTAAGAGGGCCTCCCTGCAGAGTTGTTACTTTTCAACTGTAACAACAATCATAACCCCAAATGGGAAAAGCAGACAATAAAAGTAAGATTTGCTTGACCGTTGTGTTTTTGCTGAGAGGAAAGCACCCATTAGTGCTCACTACCTCTCTTCACAGTTTCAAAGAGAGCTCCAATAGCCCCCAGAAGACCGATAAAGTGCATGTGAAATGCTTCAACGTGGCCTTTGAACGGCAAGAAAACCCTTGTTGGTCTTCAGGGGGGCCAAGGAGGGAGGAAAACACCACCGTGGAGGTGAATGGATGAACACATGTTAGGAATCAACAACAAGGGGCTGCCAGCTCTTGTCTAGGAAGCAAGCCATCACCACAGGTTGCAAAATAAACTCTGGTGCCCTGTGAAGCAGTCTGTTGCAAGAAATGTAAACATTCGCTCCCGGAGAGCAGAAATGGGGGCGGCGAAGGAAAACTGGGAGAAAGAAAAGTGAGATGAAGTTTAAAAAAAATAAAAATTAAATGAGTGGGAGTCATGAAAAAGAAAATAACGATGATGGCATGCAACAGAGAGGAGACGAGTGGGAGGTGGCAGCTTGTCAGCCTCTCGCTGCTGATTGCTCCTTCTTTTGAAAGGAGACAGGGTTGATGGCAGGGTAATCAATTCTCTGAGGGCTCTCAACAAGCTGCAAAAAGGCCAAGCACCACTGAAAATACCAGTAGTCCCGTTTAGCACAAATGTGCACTTAACCGTTTCGCTAACAGCGCCGTTCAGATTTAGTGATGTCGGATTACGGTGAGCCGAAAAACCATTCTGAATCCTTTTAACAGCTCATTCACGTTACATCCACAGACACAAAAATCACATCTTTTAGGGACGTTTCTGCAGGTTTAGAAGTGACCCCTGGATAAGTTTTTGTTTTACAAAGTAGGTCATTGATAAAATACAGGGAGTCCTCAACTTACGGCGCACTCGACTTACGGCAACTCGGACTTACGAACAGACTTACGAACGGACCTACGAACAGTACAGTTGTACATTAAATACAGCACTGGTATGTGTTTTTAGATGAAAGTGTGTTAGCTAACCGTTTGTAAACAAAGTTCTGTGCATGTTTATGAACCAGTATGTACGTTTGTGTTGAAAAACGGGTGTTTGGCGCAGCGCTAGCATACATTTTCCGACTTACGAATGAAAATCCGGACTTACGAACGCATGTGCTATGGGTTCCAACTTACGTCAAAATCGGGTTACGAACGGTACTTAGGTCCGGAACTCGTTCGTAAGACAAGGACTCCCTGTATGGGGAAAAGTATAAATCCAGTGCACCTTACCATGAGTGAAATAAATGATTTAAACAGAGGCAACATGAAACAAAACATTTGATGTCGGCCATGTGCAGTCAAATCTCGTCATTTCTGACACCTGCGTGGCTGTACCACGTGCATTGAACAACGTGTCCTGCAGACAGACTCCCTATCCTTAATGTCCTCCCACTACCCACCCACCTCATTGCTCCATCTCTCTGCTGGAGAGGCTGGTGGCAGTCAGGATGTTGACATAGAGTTCACTTCCTTGAAAACGACCCCTGCTCATTGAGTTGTTTTTTACAGTGGCCGAGAAAACCGCAAACCATCAGACACCTTTCTGCTCTCACACTTACACCACCCCCTCCACACACACACACACACACACACACACACACACACGCACGCACACACGCACACACACACGCACACACCTCTTCCCTGTAAAAGAGCAGTTAGTGGCAGTCTGGCAGCTCATTTATTATGACGGCAGCTACAGACTCACTGAACTCCTTCTCTATTAGGAAGTGAGTCATGGCGTGCTGAGGACATGAAGGAGACAGCCCGTGCTCAGCCAACTGTAGACCAGAGGAATTACAGTGTATTAGGTAGGACCCCCTGAATAAGTGTCGTGAAAATGTGGTTGTACAGTAGCCAGAGACATACATAGGAGGAAAAAGGGTTAGGGGGGTGGATACTTCCCAAACATTCACATGGGAGAGACTTTCTCATGAAAGCACGGGAAAATAGGAAGAAAGATGTATTTATTTAGGAGCAGCTGAGGGAACGAGCGGCCGGTTTCTACCCCTGCTTGACCTGCGCCTGCTCGTTATTATGTAAACCATTTCTCAGCCACCCAACATGTGCAGCAATCATTCATTACAATTACTCAAACGTGATACATGTGCATGTCACAGTGAGCACAAAGTGGGGAAAGTTTGTTTGGACGGTTAACGCAAGATCACCCAATATTTACCTTCAACTGATCAGGCCTAAAAGACAAAAGACCTGCAAGGTTTGAAGTTCCTGATCATGAGTGGCAACATCTGCAGAGGTGCAAAAGCTTCATGAAAAAGTGCACAGCTGTGCTGGGGTGATGAAAGGTGCTTATTTACAAGCTGAGTGGAAAAGCTGGAAGGCCCAAATCTCCTCTGTTGTTTTAAGTGCAGAAGACTAAATAGGCACAGTCGCTAAAAGAGAAGAGGGGAAAGTAGCAGGGATCCGTGTTTATTTGCTTAGCTGAAGTCTGCTGTGGCGCAGCACAGCGCTCGTGCCAAACCAGACTTAATTCCTACAAGTGCAAACAGGAAGAAGCTCCCTCTGAATCCAGCTTCAGCCTTAAAGCTTCATTTTGATCCCAAGATGTTAGAATAAAAGCTGAAACCAAATGGGGACACAAACCTGACAGTGACAGTGTGAAGAATTCTGTACCTTTTTAGTGGAGAGTGTGGATGGGCAGCAGTCTCCTCCATCATACTGGCAGTAGGCCCGGTTGTTGATGGTGTCACACCAGCCATCGCCTCCAAAAGGCTAAACCCAACATGCAAACACAAAGCAGAGTTCATGAAGAAAATCCTTATTATTCCTCCCACGGCATGTTTAAAATAAACTTATTTTTCCTTAAAATCATATGTTTTATACTAAATTGCAAACATTGCAACCCCCAACATCTGCTCCCTAAACAGGTCTCTCTTGAAATCGAGTTCTCGTGGCTCACTGAGACTACCTGGATAAATAACGGGTAAATGAAAAAAAAGTGCTGTGTTAGTTAGGTTGTAGTGTTTTAGTACTTGATGGAGAGTACCTAGAATCCTAGATTGGTCTTAAGACCGGTCTCAAGACCACTTTTTGATAGCCTTGATCTTGTGTCGGACTCGACCGCATTTGGTCTTGGTCTTGTCTCAGTCTCGGACATTGAGGACTCTGGATTTTATTTCAAGACCAGTCAAGACCACAACTGTGGAAATATCACTAAATTGCCAGATTATTGTCCAGTTTATTTGTCAACATCTTTGTTTTTACCAAAACTTACTGATTCAAATCCAAGCGATAACATGACTCATTGCCAAATACATTTTTTGTTACCACTGTCACGCCCACCCCATTTCACTCGCACACGTCACTCCCAGTGTGGCCAGATTGGGTGGTTTACTTCCAATTGGGCAGTTTTCATTCTGATTTTGTTGGGAACTCTGGGAAGATTTTTGTTGGATTGCTGCATTTTGCCACATATTGTTAAATGACTTTGGCTTGTACTGATGTGCATTCATGTTCAAACAGTAAATATACTGTAACAATATATTGACTGGGCAGATTTTTGTCTGATATGGTGGTTTCTACTTCCGGCACTCGGCGAAGCAGGTCGCATCTCTTTTTGCTCCTCTCCCCCCTAAGTTTTCCTCCTCTCTGCTTTTGCATTTTGTCTCGTCTTTAACTCTTTAGCGCTCACTCGAACCAATTTGAAATGGATTTATTTACGTGGGCTGTTTCCTCTATTGATAAAATTTTTTCAACGAAGCACACCGGACCAGGAGAAGCGGCTTGCCCCTTCGACACGCATGCGGTGGGATACACTATGGACTCGTGGAGCGAGTGGAAGCCAATGTGTCTGACCGTTCTCTCTGTCGAAGACGTTGAAGATTTGTGGATTATTGGAATATTGGTGGCAGTTGCTCTGCTTTTTGGGATCGGCGGATGTTTCTGCTACTGGAAGCTGAGGGAGGCTGCCGCGGCGATCAACGCGCTGGCGAGACTTCCTGCTCAACAAGATTCTCTGATCCGGGCTATGACCTCAACGAGCCAGCTGTTGTACGAGCTGAACCGCACGGTGGGAGCAACGGCGGACAGCCGCGGACCTGCGGTGCGCTTTGGGACTCGTTTACAGCCGACCCATCAGGGCACAGATGGGGATTTGTAGCTCGGAACCTCACATGATTCGGATTTGGACCTGAACAGCACCTGGACTTCAAGGCTGCAGTCAAAAGTACACTGTAGCCTGGCCTGAAAATAAATAAAGCGACTAATCTAATCTGGACTGTGAGCAACCTTGAAAAAAGAAGGCTGTCTGCAATCTTCTCCTGGAGTGAAAGCTGTTGAGAACTCGCTGCCCCCCCCCCCCCCAGAGGTCTCCGTGTGCTTTCAGATGGAGCCGAGCTGAATGCCATCTACAGACTGTGCTTATCTGAAATGATTTTCACGGACAATCTCCCTGCTTGCCATGAAATGCAACATGTCTTGTCTTATTCGTGCTAAAGCTGGTAGAGTTTTTTAGACTTTATCATGGAGTGTCCTAAGACAAATTGTGATAGATTCTTTTTTGAATACCAATGATTACCCGACTGTATGTTCCTTTTTCATATCTGATTGTTGGTGGCGCGGTTTTATACTGCTGCGGCTTCCGTGCGTACGTCCCTCTTCGTATGGTGCGCGCGCCAATTGCAAAACTTTGTACCTTGGTGCAAATAATAATAATAATAATAATAATAAACTTTATTTGTATAGCACCTTCCACAATGCCTTGCATTGACCAAGGTGCTTAACAGGATAAAAAGAAGAATAAACGGGAACAATAGATCAATGAAAATAGAATAAGAAACCACAGCGATAAAAGAAGGCAATGGAAATAAAAAATGCTACATACTAAAATAACACAAGTAATAAAAGTTACACACAGAAAGCTTTTTTGAACAAGTGAAATAAAAATGCAATTGAAATAAAGATGCTACATACTAAAATACAAAATAATAAAAGTTACACACTGAAAGCTTATGCCAAATAAATATGCCAATAAAGATATATTCTATTCTATTCTATTCTATTTTAACAGATTTTTGGGCTGGAAAACCTCAACCCTATCTGGCAACACTGGTCACTCCAAGAAAGTGAGACGTGATTGAGAAGATGTCTGCCAAATCATCAGTTATCAAATCTGGCTATTTAAATCACAATAAATATACTTGTAACTAATATCCATGAACTTTTTTAGGTGTACTGTATATCTACAACTTTATTGAAACCACTGTGCAACTACATGGTTATCCTAGTCTTGAGTTTGGACTTACTGTATGAAGAGTGTTTTACCACTGCAGTTTTTTTTAAGACTTGGCTTGTGATGAACCTGCTTCTAATTTAACAGTTGTGTAGTTTCATTGTTGAATCACATGTACAGTAGTTAGGTCACTGAATGTCTGATTTATTTGTTATGTAGCTTTGCAAATTTATAAAAGCTGGTATGTTCATTCAAAAGCAAACTTAAAGTTGCAGTGTGTAACTTTTATAAAAAACTATTTTATAATTAACATTTTATATTTTATTTATTTTATTTGAGGTCTTGATCTTGACTTGGTCTCGCCTTCCCACAGTCTTGGCCTCGACTTGGTCTCGGACCCTAAAAGTCTTAATCTTGTCTCAGTCTCAGTACACTCTGGTCTTGGTCTTGACATGTCTCGAGTTAGGTGGACTTAGTATGCGCCAAGTTTTATAATGTCATTATTAGAGGATCTGGTGTGTCCGTCTAACATACAAATGGCTGAGATTTAGTTCAACACAACAGTAAAACAAGATTTATTTATGCAAAGCACTTTATTTGTAAACTATTTTGCAGTGTCAATGTACAATATACCATATACTAAAGCAACTTGAAGTTAAACAATGGCAAAAATAATGCAATTGATAAGAACAGTTACATTTATATGTGGTTATAAAACATAGCTACTTATGTAAAAAGGAGCAAAATAAAAGCTTTATTGCTGCATGCAATACTTTTTTTAGTGCTTGTTAAAAACAGGGACCTTATTAGCTGGAATTAGTTGCCTTTTAGCAAAAACCAGGCACAAAACCAATTTTTTTTTCTGCAGATTTGTTTGATGATAAAATAATTACCTTACATCTTAAAACTTGTTTTTTATTTATTTTTTTATTATTATTTTTATCTTCCAGATTCTTTGGCGACTGTTCAACATATCTCTCAGCTTTTGAGAAAACTTTTAATGGTGCAGGTTTATAAGGCAATATCTGAAATTTGAACAATGCTGGACATTTTTTTTTTTGTAAAAAACATAAATATAAGCCTATACATTTTGGCAGTATTGCAGTGTTTTGCATGATTGAATAGATGTATCACCAGCAAACTGGTTGGTCCACTAAAGGAGTTGTACTGTTTAGTGGGGAAAACAGTTTGCTTGAGACTCCTCAGACTGATGAAGCCCTCTGGATAGAGGGTGAAATGCCTTTCCACAAAAAAGAAACTGTCCGGATGACCTGATTGACCATTATTGTATTTTGTACCTGGATGATTGAGCATGAACTTTGATAAAATAGGTTTGTAGCTCTATCATAAAAACTGTCATAATTTGAGGGCCCTGAGGCATATACAGAGGGCAAAGTTCAAACAGCTGAACTCCCACGTGGAATGGATCCTCCAGAATGTGCTGGGACTTCCTGATGCAGTAAAATCTGTTTATTTCATGGGTGTGTGATGAGTTCTTTATTAAAGTTTTTTTTAAAAACTATTCAGCCATTCTTTGTCACTTATCAAAGATCAAATTATAGGAGGAACAGCCTAACACAAATTCCCAGACCTTTACCTTCCTATTTACCTCTGATTTCCTACCAAATACCTGAGCTACAGATACACCTAAAAATATTATATTGTGAAAAAGTTCACTTTTTTTTGTTAATCACTTCAGAAAGTATATTGCATAGATTAATTACACATAGAGTGATATATTGTAAGCCAAAGTTTCTAGTAATTGTGATGATTATTGCAAAACTCAGTTTCTTAGAAAATTAGAACATTGGCCCTCATTCACGAAAATGTTCGTATTTTTATCCTAAATTTCTCCTACTTCTGTGCGTACGAAGCGTTCGTACGAACATGCCACGTCAGATTCAACAAAGTCTTCTATCCACAGGAAACGTGTGTAAACGGGTTGCGTAAAGTTGATGAATCCCACCTGTTCCATCCACCTGCGCGTGCTCGCGGAGAGGTCATTTACATAATTCCCACCCCTCAAAACACCATATAAGGCCACGTTTCCTGCCTTTTGACAGCAGGAAGTGTCCATTCATTCTAAATCAAGAAGTAAAAAGAAGAACTTCACGCGTTCGGAGATTGAAGTTCTGCTCTGCACCGCTACCCCCCCCCCCCCCCGCAAGTGTCGGATGGTCAAATATCTTTAATTTTAGTGTACTGTGTTACATTATAGTTTCACTTATTCAGAAGAGCTGTGGCGCACCGCTACCCCCCACCCCCCCGCAAGTGTCGGATGTGTTTTTGAACAGAAGCATTTTAAAATGTCTCGAAACTACAGTTAACTTCATATTAATATTGTAGTGCATATGTTGTGTGTCCCGTGGGTCGTACAGTATCAGAAATCAAGAATAAATGGTTTGATCTGAAAATGGCTTCAAACAAACGTCTCGCCGCAGCACGGACAGGAGGTGGTCAAGGAATAGTCTGCGAGATGGATGGACAATAAATGCCACGCTGCGCAGACGCATGCCAACATGTTTTGCAGCACAAATGAGTCATGCGCGCTCGTCATCGCGCAACCACATTCTGCAGGTTATATTTCGAATCAGATATAATAATCTATTGCTCCGATGGTGTTTGGCACAGCAGTCCAGCAATAGCATGAAAATCAGTCTTAATTCGTACTTGTTCTGCGGCGGTGTATGGGAATTTTATGTACCTGGGTGTTAATATGAGGAGCGGCTTTGATGACCAAGGGGAGCGCACGACTCACTGAAGCCTGCGCGACACACCAGACAAATTAAACTTAAAATTATAATTCTAATTCAAACAGAATAACCTATTGTCAAGAATAATTATGGTGCGTGATTTTTTTAAACCCAAAATATTTTCTAAATAACGAAATATGAAGTTATTCGTGGAGAAGATCCGTCTGGATGACAGCAGACTGACGCTCCTAAATTATACGACAGGTCCGGACCACTCGTAAATTTTGTTCGTATCTGAAAAAAATCGTAGGATACGAAAACATTGTTGAATGCCACAAATGATCCTAAATCACTCGTACGCACAGTTTAAGAACAAATCTGTGCGTACGAACGGTTCGTAAATGAGCGCCATTGTCATAAAATTCCATATTGAAAACTCGTGCACAGATGTATCCTAGACATGAGCTTCAAATGTTGCACTCCTCAAGTCAAAAACACTCCTGAACCAGAGACAACAACAGAATACTACTACCGGTAATCACTTTCTGAAGTAACTGACAAAAAAATTGAACTTTTTCACAAGTTTCAAATTTTTTATGGTAAATGGACTGTATATATAGCACCTTTCTTTCTCATTGGGATACTGTGTCCTCATTTACCCATTCATACAGTACTCTACTAGATCTCTACAAAGAATAATCAGAGCTTTATCATATTCAAACACCGATGGGATGCACATCGGAGGCAATGAGGGGTTCAGTGTCTTGCCCGGTGACGATTAACATGTGATTGCTGGTGGAATCAAACTGCCAACTCTTGCATAGGAGGACAACTGCTCTAACCGCTCATGATGATGTACCTGATCAATGATTCTCCCTTTGCATTAATTCTCTGACCTCAGCTTTCTCATGTATGACCCTTGCTCCATCACTTGGACCACGATTAAAGTTTGCCCCTCTGTCAGAACTACTCTCAGCATTAAAGGCCTCTCTCTCCAGCTGCTTGCCCACCACTTATGGTGACGTCATTACCACCACTGACACTGCCCCTCCAAGCTCTGGAAGTTGGCTCTGCCTTTGTCAAACTCCCCTCACCTATCTGAGAAGGTTAGTGGCGAATTTCCTGCTGTTCTGCATATTCTCAGGGTGCTACAACCAACTAACGGTGTTCTCTCTTTTGGACCAGTCCAGTTAGAGGATCCAGACTCCCATCAGCGGTTTTAAAATAATAAAAATCGTGTCCAGCTAAATGTGTGAATCCAAAACTTGGATCTTGTCAATTGGTACTGTATATTGAGATAATTCTGGAGTTTAGTACTCATACTGTGCCTTTTCTTCCTCTACAGCCTTCACGTCATCCTCCTAACAACTCTGAAGGTTTTACAGTAATGTCTGTGGTGATACTTGAGATTGATATTTAGTGTCTAATGACAGTATGTGGGTTGTTCAGTATGTTTTAAAGAGGTTTTCAATCCAAATCTAAACACGTTAAATCAAGAAACTGTAATCTTATATACGTCTTTTACAGAGTGCCAAAAGGGAGGAGTTATACAGATGACCTGGAAGACATTGTCTCTCCAGTCTGAAGAAATGGAATAGGTGTCCAATAATCCTGACTCCATCTGAGACAGTGCTGTATTTTGATACTTTAGGCAATAGTTTATACATATGTAACATAAAAAAGATATCTTCTGAGCTACACAGTCTTTATCATTGCCTTATTAAGAAATTACTATCACAAATTGAGAAATGTTTTCCCTTTTCAAGTGTATAACGTCAAAATTGGCATTTGCACAAATACTGTATCTGGAAAATAAAAAAAAACATTAGTCAAAGTCAAAGTCAAGTCAAAAGTCAAGTCAAAGTCAAAGTCAACTTTATTGTCAGAACTGCAATATGTACAGGACATACATTGAAATTGCGTTTCTCTCAGTCCCTCGGTGCAACAGTAACCATTTAAACACTAAAACACTAAAACATTTAATAAACATAAGCATAAAATAGTAAAAGTGTAACACTGTCCTGAGTTTTTGCATAGTAGTATAAAAGTATGAAAATTTACACCAACACTAAAACACTAAACATTTAATGAACATAAGCATAAAATGAAATAATAAAAGTGTAATACTGTCCTGAGTTTTTGCACTCAGTTTTAGAGTTTTAGAACCTGGTGTTTCATTTGTCTTTGGCCAAGAGTTGAATGACCCCCGTAGACAGAAGATCCAGAGACAGAACTGATTCAGTACACTTCAATTACTGGACCATTTTAAGTTGCAACAACTGAGCGCAAACGAGTAACGCCGAGTAAAGTAAGAGGCAAGAGTGGCCAGCTTTTAAAGATTGATTAGTTTGTAGCCTGATGCTTCCTGTGGCAGTAAGTTAGACACTACTAAGTTGTTGCGTGTTTAAATGTCTTAAATGGATGGAGACGTTAATTCTGCAGTGCTTACTAATGACCTGAGACCTGCAGCTTAAACTGCTTCCACTCTAAATGTTTGTGAAGATCCTGAATTACTGCTGGTTTTGGCTTTCCCACTATGACAAATCGATTCACTGAATATGACTCAGCAAGAGGCTGCTTTATTAGATGACCTCTGACTATCACTAGTAGACAAATTGTATTAGTTATGCTGCACATTACTGGTTAAGAGCACTTCCTAAAGCTGGTTTGTGTAATGCATTGGCCAGTACACAACTTCTTAAAAAAAACTGTGCAGCGGCACAACATTTGTGGAATTTAAATTACATTTAATCTGAAACGCACCACGATAAAAGCCATTTTAATGTTTCCCTTTAAATCTTAAGGGTTTCCTTAACGTGCCAACAACATGAGAGTACGTGCAGAACGCCAGAAAGCCTTTTGGCTTTGTTAGATGGTCTGATGAAGACATTTCAAAGACCCTACATGTTCAGGGAGAGAGCAGTTACTAGAAAGATTTCTGCCCTTTTCTCCAGACTTCAAAGGAATTATTTCCAGAAAAAAAGAAGCTAAAATCACCCTTTTCTGCTAAATGGTCATGGCTTGAATAAATCTTTTTAAATGATAAATCTTTCTATTCTTAATAGATACTTTAGCAGCTACACTTGAGCTCATGTAATTTTTTAAATTAACTTTTATTTCATGATGCTGTGTTCATTCATACTCATCTGCTCACACAGACTCATGTTCCTGCTGCTGTTCGGCGTATTGTTTTTTATGCTAGTGCTTAGTGTATATTTAGTTTATGTTTTTCTTAGTTCATATCTTAGATCTTATTGCTGTTTTTCTTTTACAGTTTATTGTTGGATGTAAATGGGACCCTGTGTACATAATTTTGCTCCACCACATGTACTACATGTGGTGCGAACGACAATGAAGAATACCTGCATCTGTATAGTCTAATAAGTAAGACTAGCATAACCTGACAATAAGTTTTATTTGACCATAACAACATTTGTAACTAAGTATGTTCTGCATTTAACCGCATACTGTCACAATAAAGAATACATTTTACACCACAGCTTGTGTTAGGGTTAATCTGTGTTTTCAATCTTCTTCAGGCATTATCTATCCATCCATTATCCTAGATTTATTCCAAAGTCGGGTCTCGGGGCAGCAGTTTGAGCAGGGAGGCCCAGACATCTCTCTCCACAGCCACTTCTTCCAGGTCTTGTGGGAGGACTCCAAGTTGTTCCCAGAACAACCAAGAAACATGGTCTCTCCTGTATGTCTTGGGTCTTCCCCAGGGTCTCCTCCCAGTCTGGCATACCTGAATCACCTCCCTAGGGATGTGCCCAGGATACATCCCCACCAGAGGCCCAAACCACCTCAACTGATTTGCCTTGATGTGGAGGAACAGTGGTTCTACTCCGAGTCTCTCCCGGATAACTGAACTTCTAACCCTATCTCTACGGGAGAGTCCAGGTACCCTGCAGAGGAAACTCATTTCAACCTCCTGTATCCACGATCTCATTCTTTCAGGCACAACTCAGAGCTCATGACTATAGGTGAGGGGAGGAACATGGACGGACCATTAAACAGAGAGCTTTGCCTTACAGCTCAGCTCACTCTTCACCACACCGGACAGGCACAGAGTGCGCAATACTGCAGATGCTGCACCAATCCTTCTGTCAATCTCACGTTCCATTCTTCCCTCACTCATGAACAAACCCAAAAGATACTTGAATTACGGATACTCCACTTAAAGCAAAACCTCACCCTCGACCCGAAGAGAGCAATCCACCCTTTTCTAACTGAGGACCATGGCCTCAGATTTGGAGGTGCTGATTCTCATCCCAGCTGTTTCCCACTCAGCTGTGAACCGCTCCAGTGAGAGCTGAAGTTTATGACACGATGATGCCAACAGGACCACATCATCTGCAAATAGCAGAGAAGGAATCCTGAGGCCACTGAACTGTGCTCCCTCCAACCCTTGGCTGCACCGAGAAATTCTGTCCATGAAAGTTATGAACAGAATCAGTGACAACGGGCAGCCCTGGTGGAGTCCAACTCCCACCATGAAGGGGTTTGATAAATACAATTCTCTATTTCAATAACATATTACAGACAAAGTCTTGTGTTAGGGTTAATTAGTATTTTGGTATTGGTTCATGCATTATAGTTCCCCGGGCGCTTTCTATGGCTGCTCACTGCACCACCTGGAGGTGGTTGGGTTAAATGCAGAGACAATTTCGTCTTGTATGGGAAACATACACAGATGACAGAAATGTGACATATATTGACAAATGCAAAGACCCCTGAAGAATGAAGCTGCAAGAGTTGTCGTAATGCTGTCGTCCCAGATAGATAATTAAAAAGTCAGCTAGGTTCTGTTTATGCAGCATTTCCCCTGAAATCATGGTAAAAACAGAGACAAAGCAGCAGCCAAACCCACACCTTGCCTTCATAAATTTTCCACCTCCATGGTGCAGGCTTTTTCAAGAAGAACATGTACTGTCTTAAGCACCTGCCAGAACATTACAAAACACAGATATGAACGCCAGTGAGCACTCAGAGATACATTTATTTACATGTACATACCAAGAACACGTATTAGTCTTTAAATAGGAGAAAATTTGTCAAGTTAACCCCACACATTTAGTAAGGCCATCATAAAACCAGTTTGGGGATGATGTTTATGTTTTATGTCATAAATAACATTTTTTTAATTAGTTCAACAGTTAAAGTAAACCATTAATGCTGGATTTTAGTGTGTATCTAAGAAAATGTAAAACACATTTGTGATCAGAAGTTTACATAACTTATCTTTGGTATGAATGTCAATCAATATTAATTTGAGATGTTTATTGGTTGATTCAAACTGTTCTTTTTCAGGGTGTATACAACACACAAGTTCAATAATTTTGGAAAGCAAAAACTGGATGCACATGTTTGAGTTTACTGTGTTTTTTTCTCTAACACACACATGCCAAATATGTTCAAGTATCCAACAAAGTTCAGTCAGGTCCTCTGTATGGTTTCTGTTTTTTGTTGAGATGTTGCATCCTTCTTCCAAAGGACTCCATCATTCCGAGGAGCCACAACAAACTCAGTCCCATAAGTGGCTTACTCTCATAGTGGTCCAACCAGTCAACTGCTCTGAGGCAGCCATAGCCAAAGTGGTTCAAAACATCAAAGTTCATGCTCAATAATCCAGGTAAAACATACAACAAAGTTCAGTCAGGTCATCTGTATGTTTGTTTGTTGGTTTTTTGTTGTTTTTTGTGTGAAAAACCATCGTATCACTGCCTCTCAGCGAGAAGGTTGCCGGTTCAAATCCCGGTCCGAGGGCCTCTCTGGGTGGAGTTTGCATGTTCTCTCTGTACATGCATGGGTTTTCTCCGGGTCCTCCGGTTTCCTCCCACATACCAAAATCAAAGAGTTGCCAGAACAGAGATGAGAGAGTTTTTTGGATCTTGTTCCGGCAGGATCTGGCTCAAATTAACCACTGATAATCATCATATCATATAATCATCCATAACCTGAAGCCCTGCTATAAGTGAAAAACTGTGAAGTAGGAATAGTAATACAAGTAGTAGATTATTTTATTATATATACACGTGTA
>JBBPBX010040292.1:0-11725 GCA_038048925.1 Garcialebias charrua
TGCCTCATGGCGCTAAAATTAATTCAGAGTGAAGGGAGTTGCTGCGTTCAAAGGTCATTCTTGGCCAGTACGGTAATTTCTGAGAGACAGCCGTTGCAAAATTAGAAATATTACTTTTTTGTTTTGGCGCTGGCATTTCTGTGTTTACTGACCACTCAGAAACCCCCTCGAGCCTCGCCACCCCACACCCCCTCGCTTTGGCAGCAGTCCGTTTGGTCAGTGGGAATAATAGAGAATTTTTGAGCAATAAGGCAGCTTTAAATGAAGCAGAGCTGTCCTGAGGCAAGACTTATGCCTCTTTTCCACCGCTCGGCTCGGCTCGGGTTGGATCGGCTCAGGTCGGCTCAGTTCGGGTCGGGTCACATCTATGTTCTGTTTCCACAGCTTTTTTGTACCCCTTCTGTGGGCGGGGTCCAGAATCCTACTCGTCTTACCACATGGTGGCAGTAGTGTTCCTCAAGCTATTTACTACAGTACTAGCCACCACTAGAAGAAGAACACAATAAAGACTTTGTTTCACATATTATCAATTCTATCAAAAACCACAAAGCTGATATTTTTCAAAAAAATCTAGTGTGATCACAACATGTTCATATACGAAATGTATCCTGTTGGAGTTATTTGAAATAAAATTCAATGTTTTATAGACATAAATGTGTCAACCTACGTCCATTATTTTCTACTTTGTTTCACATATTATCAATTCTATCAAAAACCACAAAGCTGATATTTTTCAAAAAAATCTAGTGTGATCACATCATGTTCATATACGAAATGTATCCTGTTGGAGTTATTTGAAATAAAATTCAATGTTTTATAGACATAAATGTGTCAACCTACGTCCATTATTTTCTACTTTGTTTCACATATTATCAATTCTATCAAAAACCACAAAGCTGATATTTTTCAAAAAAATCTAGTGTGATCACATCATGTTCATATACGAAATGTATCCTGTTGGAGTTATTTGAAATAAAATTCAATGTTTTATAGACATAAATGTGTCAACCTACGTCCATTATTTTCTACTTTGTTTCACATATTATCAATTCTATCAAAAACCACAAAGCTGATATTTTTCAAAAAAATCTAGTGTGATCACAACATATTCATACACGAAATGTATCCTGTTGGAGTTATTTGAAATAAAATTCGAATTTTTATAATTTATTTTCGTTGTGCAAACACAGGTTTTGGAAAAAGTCAAAGCGAAACTACTTTAAATGCAGCACATTTGACCATACGTGACAATATTAAAGCGTGGTTAAGCTCAGGAGCCCTCGTACTATTAAAGTCAGCTATGAAATATATTTTATATCTGTTCATTGAGCTACATTTAAAGACATAAAGCCGCCCGCGCGCCGCGTGTTACTCGTGGCGAAACTACTTTTTAAAATCGTGCAGTTTTGAGCAGTACGTGATTTTATTAAGGACACGTTCAGCTGAAGACCCATCTTTGCTATAAATTTAAAAAATAACAATTGTTTTTACCGTGTTATTCATGTAAAAGTCCTGCCGTGGTAGCTTCCCTCGCTTCCGTAAAAACAGCTCTCGTCTCCTCCTCCCTCCTTCCGGAGCGGGTGAGCTCGCTTCAGTACACCTCTGAAAGCAGCCCGAAAATCTCAGGAAATCTCGCGCGGCTCCGCTCGGAATAGCCGGTGGGAAAGGATGAAAGGGGGTCTCTGCGACGCACATATGACGTAACATCCGACCCGAGCCGACCGGTGGAAAAGGGGCATTACTCTGCTCCGTGTTTAGTCGGTTCAAATTTTTTAAAGGTGACACTAGGCCTGTCACGATAAACAATAAATCAATTAATTGCATGCTAAATGAAAATTATCAACCTCATTTTCATTTATCAGCTTTGTTTCTTCGTGTCTCTCTTTCTACTGAAGACACTGGATGACAAAAGGCTCAACTCCGGTGCTCTTCACTGCCCCCTCCCTTTCTCTTTAAAATCTGTTTTAATTATCCAAAATTGTGTTTTTGGATCATTAAAAGCAGCTAAGCTAACAGGCCAACCTCTGGTTAAAAAAAAAAAACCTCAGTCTTGTCGAAGCTCCAAAATTCACAGTTGAAACCTGTGCTTTTGTCTAAAAAGTTGTTTTTCTCTGCAAAAAGAAGCCGAGAACTTGTTTACTGATTTTTTATTTATTTTTTATTAAAGGTGCTGTCTGCAGTTTCTGGAATACGCTGGCACTTAGAAAAATTTTGAACAGAGACACGTTTCTGGTCCCTCCTCACTCAGAGCCATATATGACTCAGCTCCACCTTGCTTGCTGCTGAGCCTGGAATGCTCCGCCTCCACTACGTCCCGTCTCAGCCGCTGCAAAGTTCTGTGATTATATGTTAATAAAACGTTCTAAAAAATAAAATAAAAACATGGAGCACTGGTCCAGCAAAACAAAAACACCCTGAAATCTGCAGAGCTTCACGCAGCCACGTTGGACATGATTTAATTCGCTCGTGACTTCCTCATTTCTGTCAGTGGAGGTCTGGAGGAAGAAGCGATCACTTGACTTTTGGCAAAAAAACAAAAGAAAAGTCCAGAGCAGGGATGAAGAAGGGGGATTTAATACATTTGTGTCACATACAAAACAGTTTTGCATCGCTTTGCAATTATTTCAACGAGAACCTGCGCGGCCGCTGCGGGCTCGCTGCGGGCTGACAGGCGGGGGCGTGGGTTGGGGGGGTGGGTTAGGAGCGTGAGAAGTTAGAAGCTCTGTTTTTATTGGCTGGTTAACCGCGGGGCGCTTTGGTTTTTATAAATGCTTTTATTACCACCGGGAGACGCCAGAGGACTATAGTTTTTTTCAGAGATTACCTGTCAAACATCAATCTATCAGGAGATAGTGGCAGAGTGAAGAAATATGTTTAAAAAATAAGTTACATACTTAAGCTTTAAAAGCTTAGTGCGAAAAATGCTATGCTAAAGAGTTCAAACCACACCGAGCAGCTGCCATTTTCAGAACCGTAAAACAGGAAGGAGAGACCCATGTCATGTCAAGGGGCCTCCCTCCCATTTTCTTAGAGAGGCTGCTCACTCCCTCACATCCATTCTTCGATTCACACAGTCTTATACTGCCAACTAGTGGTCAAAAAAGGTCCTACACACAAAAATTAACCAACATTCTTAAATTTGACAATAATTAGTAATTATTGTCAAATATGAAACAATATTATCATTTATTGCAATAATTTCTGAGACAATTAATAGACTATATGCCACGGGCTTCCGTTCCAGTACTCCCGCAGTCATTACCCAGATGGCGCACTTCCGGTTAGCGGGAAAGACACGAACATAAATTACTAAATACAATTAATAAAACATCTGCATACACACCAATAATAACTCTATACACATATAAAACCATATAAAATTATGGCGACGTTCCCCCTACGGATAGCCGCGATAAATCTTCGCCGAAACCCCCCCTCGGAACAGCTGTTCCCACCGGTGGGCGGACACAACGGTACTCACGTGTAGTGCCGGTAGCGCGCAGCCGCTTCCCGTTTCGGGTCGTTGTCATGGTTTGCTACTAGGAGCTAACGCTAACAACAACGGCAGTGGATGGGAACCGGAAGTGGCGGATGTGTGTGGCATTTTACCGGAAGTATGTCACGACCCCTCATGGCATATAGTCTATTGCCCAGCAAAATTTGTTATCGTGACAGGCCTAGGTGACATACATTTTCTTAACAGGATCAATCCCACTAAAAGCTTTGCTGCACATTTTCTTAATTTACTGTGTCCGTAGTTTCTCCATACTTGCTGTCTCATACTGATGTAAATGTACCCACCATAAAATACGTTTGGAGTAATAAAATTACATTAAATAGTGTCATCTTTAGTGCATTCTGACAGCAACAGAACTGTAGTAAAATGTCAAAACTAAACACTTTTATAATATAACCTAAAATATTTCAACATTATTAGATGAAGTTTTTTACTGGTACATTTTCATCTTCAAATCACTTCTTGGTCTGCTGCCCTCATACATCTCCTCCTACATGTCTTTGCGTGAGTGCAGCTACAGCGTGCGCTCTCAGGACATGATTACCTGCAGTGTTCCGTCAGTGAGGACTGAACTTGGAAAAAGGGCCTTCTCCTACTCCGCTCCTGCTTCATGGAATATCTTACAAAAAGATCTGAAGCTCTCGACCTTGACTTCTCTAAATGGTTTTCAGAATCTGTTGGAATCCTGGCAAAAACCAATGCAGATTTGTTCCTGTCTTTGATTTTATACGTCTACCTTATAATGTTTTGCTAGTTTTTTGATACTTTGTTAAAAGGAGGAATGTGTATGTATGTATATATATATATATGTATATATATATATATACAGGTAGTCCCCGATTTACGAGCGCTCTGATCTGCGAGGTTCCAGACTTACGAGCTGCACATTTTTGGAAAAAACGAAAAAAATACTGAGTTTTCATGTGTTTTTTCACTTCAGTTAGCAAGTTAAGCATATAAACACACGTTTCCGATCATTTTTATGCACTCAAAAGTAGTTTTTAGATGAAAATAGAGTGTTTTTAGGTGCGCTAGCGAAAACCGTTCCAATTTACGAGCGGATTTCCGGATTTACGAGCGAAATGGCGGCCGTTCCAAATTACGAGATTTCCGGTTTACGAGCGCCTCGTTGTAACGGATCTCGCTCGTAAATCGGGGACTACCTGTATATATATATATATATATATATATATATATATATATGTATATATATATATATATATATATATGTATATATATATGTATATGTATATATATATGTATATATATATATATATATGTATATNACAGGTAGTCCCCGATTTACGAGCGCTCTGATCTGCGAGGTTCCAGACTTACGAGCTGCACATTTTTGGAAAAAACGAAAAAAATACTGAGTTTTCATGTGTTTTTTCACTTCAGTTAGCAAGTTAAGCATATAAACACACGTTTCCGATCATTTTTATGCACTCAAAAGTAGTTTTTAGATGAAAATAGAGTGTTTTTAGGTGCGCTAGCGAAAACCGTTCCAATTTACGAGCGGATTTCCGGATTTACGAGCGAAATGGCGGCCGTTCCAAATTACGAGATTTCCGGTTTACGAGCGCCTCGTTGTGACGGATCTCGCTCGTAAATCGGGGACTACCTGTATATATATATATATATATATATATATATATATATATATATATATATATATATATATATATATATATATATATATATATATATATATATGTATATATATATATATATATATATATATATATATATATATATATATATATATATATATATATATATATATATATATATTTTTTTTTCTCTCTCTTTTGTTTTCTATTGTTTATTGTTTGATTGTTTATTGTTTAAGGAAATTCTACCATTGCTGTTCATTGTTCTTTAGTTTTAGCAGGTCGCTTTCGTAAATGAGCCCATGAGGTTCAAAAGATTTACCTGACTAAATAAAGGTTGAATGAATGAAAAAAAAGTTGGTATTTGTTGAATTGAAATGATTCTTTACAGGCATTTATTGCAATGTCATGAAGATCAGTCCAAACCCCCCTCCAAAAACCCAGTACAGTAATCAAAAAAGAAACACAATGTTCACGTTTGTCAAATCAATGGGTAATGTGCTCTTAAATTAAGAACTTGTAAACAAAATGTGTGAGCAGCTGACAACTACCACATGCATTTGTTTACCTACGGACAGAGGCAAAATGACTGAAAACAGGTCAGCAGTGGCGACATCCATGAAAGGGCTGTATCAGAACAATTTGTATTTATTGTACGTATTTATGCTCAGATCTGTAGAGAAAAGTGTGCAGTTAAAAACAATGTTAGGTTGAAACGATTCACTTACCGGTCTAAAAGAAGTTTTGTGTCTGACTGCTGCCGAGCTCTGTCTTCATAGCGCTCCACCGCCCGGCCTGATCCACGATATTAATTCTCGACAGTTGCCATTTTTCTTGTTCTTTCTTGGGGCAGCTGTGGCTGAGTGGTTAGAGTGGTCATCTTCCAATGGGAGGGTTGGGGGTTCAATTCCACTAGCAGTCATATGTTGAAGTGTCCCTGAGCGATCCGCTGAACCCCTCATTGCCTCTGATGTGTGTCCCATCGGTGTATGAATGTGATATAAAAGTACAGATTAATCTTTGGAGAGATCTAGTAGAGTGCTGTATGAATGTGTGTGTGGAGGTAAATGAGGCACAGATTGTGTTGTAAAGCACTTTGATTATCTTGACAAGATAGAAAGGTGCTATATACTGTAAGTACAGCCCATTTACCATTTCTCTTTTATTTTACATTCAGCACCAGATTCACTCTTAAATTTCCACCCATGCATCATCTCCTTGATTCCACCATATTTGTTTTAGTACATAGACTACGGCCAGCCTAATCTAGGTCAATTGTGACTCGAGCTTTCATGTGATTTCCAACAGATTCAACTTGAGCGCTTCATTTGCATGAAGTGCCGACTCATTTTCCAGAATTAAACATTAAGATATCTGGAAAACTCCTGGAGTAAATCCTTTCAAACTGCACCATTTGATATATCCGCTCATTCTCAATCAGTTCATCTGGACAGTTTCTTTTGATATAGTTCCATTTGATATAGTTCAGGAGAACTTTTATGTTTGGTTTCCATGAGTATCTTTTAAATATAAGTTTCAAAATTAACAGTTTTTCCACACCAACAAATCACAGCTAATAGAAGGATGAAGGAAAAACTTGGATAATAATACAAGATGTTACGGAAACAGGCAACGTCATTGTGTCCAGGCCAAATAACAGGGTTACCCAATCCCCCACTGTGTTGTTCATCTGACTCCATCAGTGTTGGCCAGTATGTCAGAGTTGGGTCTCCGTCTGGAAGCCCTGGGGCAATGTCTGCACCCCCCTCCTATCCAACTTTTTGTTCACACACTGGCCAGCCCGTTGAACCAGCACTAACAGGATTTTAGGTTCACTGTTCACAACACAGCAGCTCACAGAAGCCGTTTACGCATTTGCCGGCCCTCCCCGGTCCCGCTCGTCTCTGGTTGGCCCAGAGCCAGCTCTGGCCCGCCCTCGTTGATTGCGCACTGTCCGGAGAGCAAGCCTTGAAGTGGGTGGGGTGTTCACTTGACGTGGGTGGGGTATTCACTTGACGTGGGTGGGCAGTTCTTACCGAAAAGCTCAGAATGCGAATTTTTGGAAAAAACGAAATAAATACTGAGTTTTCATGTGTTTTTTCACTACAGTTAGCAAGTTAAGCATATAAACACACGTTTCCGATCATTTTTATGCACTCAAAAGTAGTTTTTAGATGAAAATAGAGTGTTTTTAGGTGCGCTGGCGAAATTTACGAGCGGACTTCCGGGTTGCGAATTTTTGGAAAAAACGAAATAAATACTGAGTTTTCATGTGTTTTTTCACTACAGTTAGCAAGTTAAGCATATAAACACACGTTTCCGATCATTTTTATGCACTCAAAAGTAGTTTTTAGATGAAAATAGAGTGTTTTTAGGTGCGCTGGCGAAATCGCAGTTGATGACTCAACACGCAGCTAGTCACGCCCTCTGGTCTCGCCCCTACACGAAGCAGTCCAGCCCCTGCTGCAAACAACGAATCAAATGTGAGCAGTAAATGACGTGAAACTGGGCCCGTCGGGCCGCGGTCCGATGGAACCACGGTGGAGATGGTTCCAAAACGAGGGCGGAGCCGGGGAAAAAAAGGAAAATGCGGACACGCTGAACCCGGGTTAGAGGGCGGGGCGGGGCCACCCGGGCCTTTAAGGGCTGGTCAATGCGAAAACGGCTAGTGAGGTGACGGTGCCAGCCACAGACTGAACCCAGAAAATAATGAAACCTTCCACCTTATTTCCATGTTAACCTCATGAGCTTGTATTGACCAGTTTCTTGTTTTTACCATCACTGTATTCTCTGGGAGATTTTTTAAAAAACCAATCTCTTGAACAGAACGAACACAATTAAAGTAGCTATTTTGTTACAGTCGGGACTTGGTGGGTTTTATTTCATAAAAAACCTGTTTACTGTAGGTCTTAGCTGAGCATCAAATTTCAGACCGTTTGATCATAATTGTCTTTTAATTTTATTATTGGGTTAAAGCTAAAGCCATTTGAACTACCCACTAGCGACTCAGTCAAACCGCACAAAATATTATAATTACGGGTCTAAAAGCAGATCACACTTGCTGTGCTAAGCAGAAATTGAGCTTCAGAGTGGGAACTCTTGCACGTGACAGACTTTCACTCCGCTGCTCCTGAACCATTTTCACTGTCCCTTTAGAAGCGCAACATAGACCCTCAAATACATTTTTTATAGTATTTACTGTCTCAGTACAGTAGATTCGATCACTGGATTGGACCCTTGGCAACTGGGCAGAAGTCCTATATAAATGTCACGTATGGCTTTCTTTAGAAATGAAAGGACCTCTGAGAAAACGAAGCACTTGTCTTGATTCTGTCACACACACCTGGCTTCACTTCCTACTCTGGCGGTAATGGTAATGGTTAGATGTCACAAATATTTGTTGTAGATCATGGCAGAAATTTCAAGTATAGTAAAAAATTATATATTAACGTTTGCATTTAGAAAACCAGCTTTAAGAATGCTGCCAAGCTTTCAATTAATAGTAAAGTTCAAAGCCTTGCATTCCTTGAAAAAAATGCACGTTACATCCCCTTTTTTCATTCCTGTTTAAAAATCTTACAAATGAAGTGGATGCACTTACAAAATGGTAAAACCTTGAAAACAACCTTATGCACCATTCATGCAATACTGTGAGATGTCACACTCAGTATGTGAATGACTCTCAGCTACTACCACATGAAATGTAACTCGGTTATCTGTAAAAATGACTGAAATATTGCCATTGTGCTTTTCAACATTAGTTGGCTTTGGCAACCACCTTGAATCAGAATTTCTCCAAATAGTAATCATATGTAGATGACTATTTCCTGAAATTTTTATTTTTTTTTGCCAAGTTATAGCCATCTGATAGTTGTGTAAATAAATGTAATGTCATTCGACAGCCTTTAGAGGGCGCCAACTTGCAGGAGTTTGGTTGCACATTGACGATAAATGGTGTCTTTCAGAAATGCTGTAATGAAGAACTGTTGCCCTGATTGGAACGTGCCAGCATTCCAACAGCCCCGCCCCCTCCTCCATCAGCCATACACGGTGAATCAGCTGACCGAACTGCTCCTATCAACGCCGAGGATGACCTACAACAGAGAGAAAAGAGAGAGCAAGACGGACAGTACGAGAGAGAAGACTCTTTCTCTCTCGCCTCTGAGGACCTTCCTCTGCTTCGGTATGGGTGTGAAACCTGAACGGACAGTGTCCACTTCTGCATCAACAAACGAGCGCCACAAACTGATGTAAAAATGCAGCAAAGCCTCTGAAGGTTTAAAGAAAAACAAAGTGTCAACGAGTCGCCCACATGGCCCAGAGCAGCCCCTTTTATTTTTAGGTTCTTTTTCACTGTTTAACAAAACGAAAATAACAATGTTTAGGAAGGAAAGCAAAGTTAGAACTTGAATTCAGTATTTTTCATCTTTTTCAATATCAATATTGTATTTGAAAGACATGGAAGTGGACCTCTTTAGTTGTATGATTATAAATATTCTTCAAAAACAAGCATGAATAAAAAAAAAAAAAGCATCAGCTATTATGTGTAGATGTTTTCAAGTGAAATCCAGTGGAAAAGTGAGAATTTTTTTATAGCCATACATCTATTCTCCATGCCTGTCATGTCAGTGATGATAGATCAAGGTCCATAATATGTATTATTTTTATTATTATATTATTTCTTTGTTCGCCCTGTTGTTCATGGACTTCTCTTCTGCAGATCTCTCTCTCTGATGTGACTTAATTTTATACTCAGTCACTGGGATTTCATAGCTCCCATAATATATTCTAATGCCATTTTTTGCATAATAATGCTTCATAAAAAATGGGTCTTTTATAGAAGAAAAATGGGGGAAAATAATTGATTTCTATGTCTCTTGAAGTTGAAATATATTATACTAAACCAACTCTAATGCTTCTTGTGTTATTCTGTTATGTTCCAGCTTTTCTGAATTCAAGTACATTTTAGTACATTTTCTTTCAAATGGTTATGTATTTTTGTGAATTAAAGTTTTATTCAAAGTGGATTTGTTTTATTTAAGAAAACCGAGATTAAAGTGTCTAAAGGGAAAATATAAAGTATTTATGGAGTTAAATCATTATGGTCAGTGTGTAGTTTCACCTTTTGACCGTTAGGTGTCAGTATTTGAAAATACATTTTATGGTTGTACCTCTGGGACCTGACACTGTCTTGGCAGTAAATGACAGCATGGCTCATTGGAGACAGTTAATCTGTATCAAAGTGGCTCTGTGCACCTTTAAACCAGAACATTTCTCTTCACGCAGACCCTTATGACCAATGGAAAGAAACAGTGTTAATACATTTCTTACACCTTGTGCGCTGAGCTCCAAGAGCCAACGTGTAAACTTTTCCAACTTGCATGAAAAATAGGATTCTTGTACTTTTTCAAATGCAGAAAAAAAGATTTAAATGTAAGCAAAAGGGGTAAAGAGGGGAAAAAAATGCCGTTCCTTGAATATTAATCTCTAAAATGTAAGCTCTATTTCAAAACATCCATGATCTTTACCTGCAACATACTATTTAAAAGTTAAATGTAAGTATTTTGTAAGCAGCTATTGTTCAGATATTTTTCTTGAGACCTCCACATTTCTCAAGACAGAAAAAATAAAAACTTATTGTAAAAACAGCTGCATTAAAGTATTTTTCCAGTCTTGGCTCAGTACTTCAGACAGTCTTTGCCTGCAACCACTCAGCAAGTATTATAACTTTTGCTGTACTGTATGCTTATTTTGATCATTTACTGAAATATAAGGGTCTAAGGAGGGGTAACCATGTCGTTTGCAGAAGGGTTATCTCAGACCTGAGTCTGCACTTTAAGCCAGATTTTCTTTAGCAACAGAGTTTGATTAATCAACAAAAACTGTCCATATACAGTATAGGACTTTTTATTTTTGATGCCTTTGATCATATGAGCAGCGACAGGGAAATGCTTGCCAACACTCAACTGACTAAATGAACACCAGGTTTCAAATATTCAAGGTTTTCTGTTTTAACATGACAGATTATTTAAGATGAATTCAACTTTTGTCCCATTTCCTTTCAGCAAGTCTAACGAGCTTTCCCTGAAACCCATATAAGCAACATTAAAACCTGCTGCTCCATAACATATCATTTAGCATTAATGACGCCTTCACAGCTCACATCTGCACTAACGCATAATCATACATCATGAATGACGAGTGTTGAACTGTGTGCTCATAGTATAGGACAGATGTTTTCATTTGTGGAGCTTATATTTCTTCTTTTTTTTCTCCATGCAAACATTAATTAGTGGATTGAGAAAAGTTCTGTACTCTCTCACTGAAAAGTTTTTAGAGGAATTTCATACAAAGATAAAATCTTGTCAAAACTGACAAAAAAATGTTTTCCTTTTACAATTTGGCGAAAGATGTTTTAAAATCTCAGGGATTTTTTTTTTTTTTAGGTTCATGTTCTACTAGTTAAATTTTAAATAAGTGTCTGATACTTGGGACAAAAACTAGTCGACAATAAAGGTAAAAACTAAATATGTGAAATAAACAAAAACTACAACAGTTCTCAGTTTTTGGACAATACGCAATTAATTTTAAGCCT
>JBBPBX010040295.1:6234-20683 GCA_038048925.1 Garcialebias charrua
AAAGTATTACCAATGAATACAGGTAACCATAAATACAGGTAGCCCTCTAGTTACGTCAGGGATAGGGACCTACGTGTGTGACTTAGGTCGATGTTGTCGTACCTCGCGGACCAAAAACACCTGCCTGTCGTAGGTCCGCGTTTCTGACATAGGTCGCGGCTATACCGCTAACGGAGCGCCGCACACATATTTAATGGCATGAGACTTAACAAGCAGACATACTAGGCCATGAACATGCACAGAACTGTACAGTAAATGAATACAGTACTGTACAATAAATAATATATATATAATATATAATGCAGTGGTGGGTACGATAATCACAACCAGTTATGAATCTTAGTGCACCATGATAGACAACATCCAACATCCGCAGGGTGCTTGTAGGAGCATTCATGTAGAGAATGTCACCGTAATCAATGGAGGGAAGGAAAGTCACAGACACAAGGCGTTTCCTAACATTCAGTGATAGACATGATCTGTTTCATAGAGTTGTCAAAAGCCTAGAGGGCCCTCTTGCAGCTGCAAACGATAATGTTCACTCTTTGATTTGCGTCAGTATGAACAAACATTTGATGTGTCAAAAATTGCATCATGAATAGGAAAGAAAACATAAATAAGTTGCTTCGGAATAGAAGCCACAGGACTGGTCAAACTATGAAAAAAGTGTGACTTATAGTCCAGAAATGACGGTAATCACTTGATGTACGTCTACAAGAGACTAACTTTCAAAGTCAGCCTGGTTCAAGATTGCTGCCACACCTATTAGAATTGAGCAAACATTGGTGCCTAGTACTGGGGCTACGTTGGTACGGCGGGGGCCTGTGAGTTTGTCGCTATTGGCCCCGGGGGGTCATTGTGTGTGGTCCCTGGTTGGGCTCGTCCGGTTCTCCCCTGTGGTCGGACCTGGGGATGGGGCGTGTGGTTCATCCTGTCTGGGTGGCCCTGGGGGCTCTGTGCTCATGGTCCCTTTTGGGGTCTTGGGCTCTGGTCCCCCCTTTGTCTGCCTCGGGTCTTGGGGGTCGGATCTCTGATGCTTTGCAGTCACTATTGAATGTTCTATTTGAGAAGTCTTATACACTTATGCATGTTCACAACCACACACAAATAGATGCAGGGATGCACATGCAGGTATCGTATGTAGATATGTAGATGTGCATGTGACTACATATGCATGTATATATATATAGTTTGTTTATCGGTATGGTATATATATTTATGGAGAACTACTGCAAAGCCATGAATATTCTAAGTCTTTTATACATATGTCCTTTGTTGTTGTGTTCTGTCATGTTCTTTGCAGGTTTACAGACGGCGGTCGGGTGTGTTTGCCTTGTGCTTTCTGTGTGTATTTGTTATGTTTTGTGGTCTTACTTTCCATCTTTCCTTCCTTTCCTTCTATCCTAAAAAAATGAATAAAATCATTATGGTGTGAAGAGGATGGCTGTGAGGTGAGAAAGGAGGCCATCTATAAAAGGGAAAGAAAAAAAAAGAATTGAGCAAACACAAGTAGCTGCAAAGTATATCACAGTTACTTTTATAGATATTGAGCTAAACTTTGGTGAGGTAGTACTGAGACACCCCACAACATAGTGTAAGTGTTAAAAAAATAGAAGATCTTCATTTTAATTGTTGATCTGCAGGATTATGGGCAATATGCATTCCTTTAAGGAATTTATTGAATAAGTTATTGGTAAATTGTTGTTCTTGGTCAGTCAGATCTTCAAAAACTGAGTGATTAAAAATAAGAACACTACAACCTTTTTCCACAACCATTTTATAGTAAATGTAAAAGGTTGAGTTAATTGTTTAATTTGTGATACAAAGGAACCTTATGAAATATCTAATCTAGGTTTTAATTGCAAAATCTGAACAAATCTTGAATCAAATGTTTATGCCTTCTCAATGTCAAAACTATTTTTCTGAGACACTTTTGAACTAAACCCTTTTAGGTGTTCAGTGAACACAGCTGCAGCTATAGAAACCTAAAACCTCAAGTCCAAAGGTAGCAATTATTATGGTAAATAGAAAATGTTGTATTTGTAACACATTTTATTTGAAGACAGCTTGCAGCTGAAAGGATTTATTATTTTATACTGTATACGAGGAGCCAAGATGGTGTAGTGGTTAGGGCGTTTGACTTGGAACCCGAAGGACGCGGGTTCGCGTCCCGGCCACTACAAATCTTGGGGTGTCTATGAGTGCACACCTATTTCTCCAGCTCCCCGAGCGCCTTCTATGGCTGCTCACTGCACCACCTGGTAGGTGGTTGGGTTAAATGCAGAGACGAATTTCGTCTGTGTATGGGAAACATACGCAGATGACAAGATTAGACAATTATTATTATTATTATTATTATTATACTTTTCCTTAACGAAAATTCTTTAAGATGTGGATTTAAAAAAGTGTAAGGTTTGTGCTAAAATGCAAGTATTGAGACATGCAGGGGTAAAGAGTACCGGTAATGAACAACAGATTTTTTTTTAATGTTTTTTTGTGATGCCTTACTTGATTTCAGATGCTTTTCACAGAGGAAACATGTTGTTTTGATCAACGTTTATCTACAAGCACACACTACTAACCCTGAGCATTCAGCAAGAACTTACACACTCCTTTCCCTCCTGGTGAAATGTAATTTCAAACCTAATCATGCACAAAAACACACAAGACATGCTGGTTACCAGATGACAGTGCAGGGCTGCCAAGTTGGACATGTGATGTGCCAGCAGAAGTTAGCAGGACTGTGCAAGTAGCTGTGGGAGAAACAGTCATCATCTAAAACAATTATCTCATTACCTTCATTTTGCCTCGGATAAAAGCTTTGCTCTGTCTGCCACCTCCACAGATGGCCTTCAGTGTTCAGCAGTTTGGAGGTAATTACTGCTGTGGGCTGTAAGCCTTACCTAGTCTGCAAATGGTTCCTGTTTTGTTTATATGGATGATTAACAGTCCGTCGATTATAGAGTGTTTAAAGCCTTCGACATACGTTAAGCACCCACACTGAAGCAAACGTACTACAAGGAACTAGTTGCCTGTAGTTGCTACAACTCTGTACATCACCCTTGTTCTTAAAATTGGGCACCAGCACACTTCTTCTCCATCCTTCAAGCATTATTTTACCCCCGAACATGCCATTAAATATTTGAGTCAAAAACCTCACTGCCATCTCTCCAAGACATTTCCAAACCTCCACTGGTATGTCATCAGGTCCTACTACCTTCCCCTTCTTCATTCTTTTCAGAGATTTCACTTCACCCTCACAAATCTTTCTCAATTCCTGGTCCACAGTTTTTATGACCTCTACTCTTCTTTCTCTTTCATTCTCTTCCTTCATTAGCTCCTCAAAGTACTCCTTCCATTTTCCCATCAGATTCTCCTAACTTGTTAGAACATTACCATTACCATCTTTAATAAGCCTAACCTGTTGCACATCCTTTCCAGCCTAATCCCTCTGTCTTGCCAATCGGTACAAGTCAGTGGTGGAGAAAGTACTCAAACACTGTACTTAAGTAAAAGTACAAATAAACAGACAAAAATGTACTCTAGTAAAAGTAGAAGTACCATATTAATATTTTTACTTAAGTAAAAGTAAATAAGTACTTGCTTTTAAAAATACTTAAAATATTAAAGTAAAAGTACTTGCTGAATGTATTAACTAATGCAATGGTCTACAATACCATTAAGTGGTACTGTATGCATATTTACTTAATAGTGTTGAGCCATTTTAATGAACAATGCTGCAGATAATGCATGTTTTACAGTTCACACTTGGACTTTTGATTCTGTGTGTCAGAATTTCAGTGATGAGTTAAATACCATTAAGCAAAATAAGAAAGAGGAATGATTATACCTTTGAAAGTTTTTATTTAACACAAAATAAAACCAATGTGTCATTTTAACTGCAGTAAACACATTTAAGTAAAAGTTGTCTGTTTGAAAAAAGGAGCATTAGACACAACTAACAAAGGAATAGATCACTTCAACTCGTTTGTCATCAACTCTAGTTAAAATATTGTCTAGTCAATCTTGTAATGGATCAACAATGAACAATACTTTAACTTCCTGACAACATTTTCAAAACTTGGACCTGAGTGTCGAGACATTTGGAGAAATCTCTTGTCTCCTAACATCCCATGAACTGACACATTTTAATATTGCAGCAAGAATTTCTTGTTCAAGTTCAGAAGAAGTTGGTTTTCAAAGTTTTTGAGTCCATGTCTGGCTCTTTAGGGAGAGAGAATCTGTCCTGCTGTACTGAACAGTCTTTCAATAGTCTTTCAATAATATTTCAATAGTCTTTCAATAATATTTCAATAAAGCCATGGGTGTTGTGTATCTTCTGGATGAATCTTTGTGGTGGAATCCATTTTGTGTGTGTTAGTGGTGCTGTGGGTGCTCCCAGCTAAATGACTTATACACAAGAATATACATCATTGGTCCAGCTCTTCTTGAAGGCAGGTCTAATGTTACCTGTCCACTTTGCAGTGATTCAGTGGACCAACTCCCCTCTCAACATCAGTTACTTTCAAACTAACGACAAATCAAAAAGTTGCAACGTGAATGTAACTTGTAACTCAACACATTATAGAAATGTAGTGTAGTAGAAAGTACAGATACTTCATGTAAAATGTAGTGCAGTAAAAGTAAAAGTACCCACATTTAATTCTACTTAAGTAAAGTACAGATACATGAAAAATATACTTAAGTACAGTAACAAAGTATTTGTACTTCCATCCATCCATCCATCCATCCATCCATCCATCCATCCATCCATCCATCCATCCATCCATCCATCCATCCATCCATCCATACAGTGGCAGCAGTGGCTGAGTGGTTAGAGCAGTCACCCTCCAATGCAAGAGTTGGGGTTTCAACTCCAAAAGTGTATGAATGTGATAAAGCACAGATTATTCTATGTATCTAGTGCTGTATGAATGGGTAAATGAGGACACAGATTGCAGTGTAAAGAGCTTTGAGTATCTTGATTAGATAGAAAGGCGCTATATAAGTACAGTCCATTCACCATTTACCAAAACCCTCATCGACAGGGAACATTGGTGTTCATGTTAAAAAGATAGTATCTGAACTTGTTCTGCTGTAGTTTAAATCTGCACAAAAAAATTATAGTTCTTTCTAATGAAAGTCCAGTAAAATTACAAACTGGATGGTTGATTGCTTTTTACTGTTTGCCTTAAAAATGATCATAATTTATTTTGTTTGATTGAATTCTTTCATCATCCACCTTTCAAGTTTACAGTAACTATAGAGCTAATCTTTTCATAAGATTACGGTCTATTGTTTCTGCAGTCCCTGTACACTTATGTTTGTTCAAGTATATTTACACATTAGCATAGTAAAACCCCACCCAGGGTCACATCAAAGTTTTTATTTTATAGATTTGTGTCTTTGTGTGTTTTATGGATGTTACTCGTCTTTTTCTCAGAATTCACAGCAACTCATTAGTAATTATAATCAGGTTAACTCTAGTATTTGCCAGCCTTTCTAGTTGGAATAAGGGGATTTTTACTTAATTTCATGCCTGTGTGACTCCAAAATTTGTTGGTCGTTGCTCACAAAGAACGGGTCAGAAGACATTTTTGGTAGGAGAGATTAAGGAGGAAATTAAAGTTAAAGACTAGAAAAAGCCACTTTACACTTCTACAACTGATAGTATTTACATTTAAATACAATGTACAGAAACACAGTGCTAACCTTATACACTTACTTTCTTCCACTTTTATGCTTTGATCCATCTCTTGGTAATTTTCCCCACACCTCATCAGAATTTGCCAACCTTTTGCTCTTTCCTGTCATTTTGCCTCTTTTTTCCCCCTCCCTCCGTCATGTAATACCATACTAGCTGCATGCTCACACACTCATCAAATCAAACTGTATCCAGGGAGAGATTTTACGGCATTTTTAACACAAACCTTCACATTTAGAACAGTGCCAGCTCCTGTTGGCAGACGTCTACAGACATTTTGTTGCTCAGATGCGATGCTTAAATAGTCAACTCTTGATGCACTCGTACACGTGATTCTTCATCCCATAAATTTCTTCATGCCATCCATCTGCAGCTGGAAACGATGATGTTTAAACGGAGAAGAAAGCCAGTAGGAGCAAAAGAAGCTGAAAGGTTTTCTTGTAAAACGATGCAAACAGTAACACGTTATAGTCATGTTTAGATCAGTCTCTTATTCCGAAGGCCTTAATGTCAACTTAAGTTTGAGTCATTTGTCTCTGTAAAGAGGTTCCCTGTATCAGCCGCCTTATGAGATACTGAAAAACAAAAACGGACGGAATGACAACTTAAGGCTGAAATATACCTGAGCGTACTCTCTATACGCCTCTGTACGACGTACGTACGCTGAGGCAAAAGCGTAGCCCCGCGCAGCCCCTCAGGGCACGAACGCGCAAAGCTTTTTTTTTTACGACCGCGCACGCTTGCGCGGTGTCTGACCATAAACTTCCCCGGCGCCGGACTGTTTTGTATGTTACACAAATGAATTAAATTCCTCTTCTTTATCGCTGATCGGGCCTTTTCTTTTGTTTTTTTGCCTAAAGTCAAGTAATCGCTTCTTCCTCCGTTCACTCCATGGCTGAAATGAATGAATTCAGGTCCTACCTGGCAGCGCGATGTTTTAAATATTCCCTGGTGGGCTGTGTGCTGCAGGAAAAGCGCTCCCTGTTATTATTTTTATTTCTGAGAGAACTTTTTATAACATATATAGTAGAAACACCGCATCAGAACACCGCAGCGGTCTTCAGCGAGCTGCTCATGATGCATTCTCGAGGTTTCACTGAGCTGACTGAAAGCTGTCAATCATTTCAGTAGGCGTGTCAGCAAGTGACCAATCAGCGAGCTCAGTTGAGTCCCCTCCGCGCGCAGCTGCTCACATTACAACAAGGATTTGGAGCGAGAACGCGAGCATTTGAAAGCTGATAGCTTCTGAAGCTATATCAGCGAAACGCATGCGCACAAAATGCGCGCGTAGAGTGGCGTAAGGGAGGACGCTCAGGTATATTTCAGCCTTTAATGTCTTCAGGGCCAGAGAGAACAGCAGATAACAGAAGACATTGCTGGTGTGAGGGATATTTGGGATTATGTAGAACTCCAGAGGGCTTCTGTTCTGCATCACTTCTTGTTTTAGCTACATTGTGGACTTCAGGAAGAGGGATGCCCAACATGCCCCTCTGACCATCAACAGCACCGCAGTGGAGAGAGTAGACAGCACCAAGTTCCTGGGAGTGCACGTCTCAAAGGACCTGTCCTGGAGCAGGAACACTGCAGCACTGGCAAAGAAGGCTCACCAGCGTCTCTACTTTCTCCGCAAGCTGAAAAGGGCTGGAGCTTCAACCCCCATCATGAGCACCTTCTACAGAGGTGCCATAGAAAGTGTCCTGACCAGCTGCATCACTGTGTGGTTTGGTGCATGTACTGCATCCTGCCGCAAGAGCCTCCAGCGCATTGTGAGAGCAGCTGAGAAGATCGTGGGCACCTCCTTGCCCTCACTGCAGGACTTACACAGCAAACGCCTCACTCGGAAAGCCCACTGCATGGCAGGTGATCCCACACACCCACTACACAGCTGCTTCAGACTGCTGCCATCAGGAAGGAGACTGAGGAGTCTCCAGGCTCGAACCAGCAGACTGAGAGACAGCTCTGTTCATCAGGCAGTCAGGATGCTAAACACTCTGCCTGCTCTGCCCCCCCTCCCATTTGAACTGCCTTAACACTAAAACTTTCTCACACATTACCACACAACACAAAGATTTTAACACTGGACTCTGTGTCATCAAACGGGTTATTCACTAAACTCTCGGTCATGTGCTCATACAGTTTGCACTACTTCTCATACTTGCACTAATGTTTGTATTACATCACTGCCTATAATCATAATACTGTTTACATTCTCTGTTTACATTTATTAATACTGTTTACTTTTATTACTACTGCTTACATGTAATTACTACTGTTTACATTTACACTACTCTAATATCTACACCACTGCTGATACATATACAGTGTGCTCTGAACGGTCTTATTTAGGGATGCCCAATGTGCCTTACTGCATATGCCACTTTTTGCCTCTATAACAACATCAACTACTACCTCATACATATACTGTGTACATTAACTCATACGCTGCTTTGCCACTTTGCAAATGTCAATGCTAGAAACCTTTAGTTTATTTTAGTTATACTTTTTATACTCTTTTTTTATACTAGTATGCAAAAACTCAGGACAGTATTATGTTCATTAAATGTTTAATGTTTTAGTTTTAGAGTTGGTGTAAATTTTCATACTCTTATACCACTATGCAAAAACTCAGGACAGTGTTAGTTTTACTATTTTATGCTTATGTCTATTATTATATGTTTCAGTGTTTCAATGTTTAGATGTTTACTGTTGCACCGAGGGACTGAGAGAAACGCAATTTCGGTCCTGTGTATGTCCTGTACAGTACATATTGCAGATCTGACAATAAAGTTTACTTTGACTTTTTTTGACTTGACTTTGATTATGAAGCTGTATCTCAAAGGACAAGTTACCTGAATCACTGTTTTCCTATCAATGTCAGCAGATGTGAATATATATACACCAATTATCTCTTGATATTCTGGGGATATTTGAAAACAAAGTTCTAACTCTTATGTCCTATTTCATCTAAAAGGTCACGGAGAAGAGAACATGGAATTTGTGAATATAAAAAAAAGATTTGTGAATCCATCTGAAATCGACCATCCTGTTATTTTAACTTGGTTTTCAAGGGTTGCAAAGACAAACATTGATTTTTGAGCTTGATTTATGGCCAGTAAGCCCATTATTAAGTGTTTTTGCACTCATTTTTTATACAGCTTTATTGAATTTGCTTTTAATTTGTCATTGTGCTTGATAGCGACACCAGTCTATGATGTGATCGGAGATATAATCTATCACCAAACCTTCAAATCCAAATCTTCTTTAGATGCTACTAAAATATGAGGAAGGTTTTAGGATTGATTTGTTAGTAGATTGTGAAAATAGATTAATAACAGTTTTTTGTTTCTTTCTTTGATTAACAGAAACTCTCAAATCTGTGAAGGATTGCAGTAAAGTTTGGTGGTACAGTTACTACTGTACTGTATTTTCCCATAGAAAGTCTTGTACTGAATGTGTGATTTTTGAATTATTTTCACAGATGTAAAGAGAAAAGCGTTTTTGAAAACAGCTGGTAGTCACAAATTTAAAATGTGTGCCGTTAAAATAAAAGCTGAAATGATTAGTTCAGTGCTTCATTTAATGGGGTTAGGCAGATGGTAATGTGTGGTAGCTCGGTTCATTCATGGTATGCAGAAAGGAAAATCTGAAAGTTATGCACCATAACTCATGTTCCCTGAAGGAAGGGAACGAGGTGCAACATACTTGCTATGGGAATTGCGCCCCCGCGTGATTACCTGAAGGAATATACTCACGCCTTTACGGCTAGGGGCGTCACCGCCGCGCCAGAGGCCCCGCCCTCTGGGTACTTAAGCGGCTTGCGCCCCTCCATCTTTCTCCAAAATTGCACTTCACCGAGCTTTCAGCATTGAAAAGGGCCAGATATGTTGCACCTCGTTCCCTTCCTTCAGGGAACATGAGTTATGGTGCATAACTTTCAGTTCCCTTTCAGTCTGGTCTCTCGGTGCAACATACTTGCTATGGGAACGTAATCCATTCACGCCCTTGAAATGCTCAGTAAAATGCATGCTAGAGTGAACGTCTGCCCTTGACCAGCAGGCATCTCAAGGCTACTTTCTACAGTGTGTTAGAAAGGACAGCCTGAGTGACGTCACCCGCTGTAACATCCAAACTGTAATGCTTTGCAAAAGTGTTTAAACGCTTTAAAAAAAAAATTATTCAGCTGCTACAGTGAAGCTGTGTCCAGATGTTTGAAGTTTGGAATTTCAGAGACGTTTGAGGTTTAGTTGTTAATGCAACTTTAGTTTTATAACATTGCCACCACAATTAATATACATTAAAACTATTGTTACAAACAGTGCCTGATGAATAGACAAACAGAGTTTAAATCTGTAAAACTAGAAAAAAATGAAAATAAAAAATACAATACACTGGTTTAAAAAAAAAAACTAAATTTACCCACACAAGAATGAACATTTGCCAGAGTTAATACATTTTCTCTGCACTGTACAGAAGCCCATTATGCTAATACACCAACACACACACTGTTTTGTACACGGCATACAAATGCAGGAATACAAAACGAACCCTGGAGACCAAGAACTGGGAGATATTAGAGTAATGAACACTATTTTGTGATGTAAACAGCTGTTCAGAGGTGTGCTGTGCTTGTGTGAAGCACGAGGCTGCTCAATAAAATGGTCTACTTTGTTGAAGCAGCAGCTTTTAGCAGAAGCTCAACTTCCAACTCAAATCCTGATGGTTAGTGTTTCTTCAGAGACGTATTACGGTACTTATTTATGAACAATATTTTAAGGTTATAACAAAAGGGAATGCACTCAATCTGCTAATATTGGTTGATTCTTTAAATAGGTTGTAGAATAACTGCTCAGACTGATTGAACATTATACTGTCAATGAAAAAAAGATTTAGGAAACTGCATGTTTTTTGTGCTTTTATATACAAGTATATAAATATATATATATGTTTTAATGTTTTCTTCTTTGCTGTTCTTTCTTAAATCTTACTAATCCAATGTGCACCAACTAAACCTTTGGATTTTTTGTTTCCATAGAGACCTGGCCTATTTGGGACACATTAGCATAATTAGTACCTATCTCATGCTAAATATGCATAGTCTATTTTGAGCATATGGATTTTTGTGAATGTTTTAAAGATGAATCTTATTGTAATACACATGAACGTAATGTAATGGTTTCTTTATATTCACTTCTTGAAGAATATATTTAGTAGAGCCCAAAGAATAAATGACCTTCCCATTGGAAAATATACCTAAAACACTGATGTTCACTAAAATCCCAATTTACCTTGAAAAATCTATTTTGTTTAGAGTCTGTGGCAATCGCCAAAAAAATAGGCCAAGTCACTGTGGGAAGTAACAAGTTATTATCCACTCTGCAGAATTTCAGTCTCACAGAACAGAAAACGAGCTACTGTCTCATTTGACATGCATCGCATATCATCTTAAGCAATTATTTGCAACGGAAATACGAGTGGCGTAAATTAGCTACATTAAGATCGGTGGAGATAGAGCACATACATTTCTGAGTAAATTAAGACAGTTTTTATTCATAAACAATGACGATTTGTGTGACCCGGAAGTACATTATGGATCGTGCTTCCGTAACAGATCGGGGAATGACAACCCCCTCTGCTCGTAAACTGTCAGTCCAAAACGCTCACAGCACAGACGTGTCTTCGCCCCCCCCACCCCATTGACAAAAATCACAAACAATATAAGTTATCTAAGGTGGCTGTGGCTGAGTGGTTAGAGCAGTCTTCCTCCAATGCAAGAGTTGGGGGTTCGATTCCACCAGCAGTTACATGCCAAAGTGTCCCTGGGCAAGATACTGAACCCCTCATTGCCTCCGATGTGTGTCCCATCGGTGTATGAATGTGATAAATCACTGATTAGTCTTTGTATAGATCTAGTAGAGTGCTGTATGGGTAAATGAGAACACAGACTGTAGTGTAAATCGCTTTACGTGTCTTCATAAGATAGAAAGTGCTATACAAGTACAGTACAGTCCATTTACCATTTATCTCAGGGAAACACGATACTGATATCAACATGCAATCAGAAGCGGCTTCGCTTAAAATATATTTATATTAAAAAACTGGTTCTGTTATAACATGTCCTAAAATATACACAAACAACTCCTGGCCTCATGCTAACCTTTTTATTATTATTAATATTATTATTATTATAATTATTATTATTATTATGTGTGAACTATGCAGTTTATCAACCTCAGAGGAATCGAGGCTTGTGTGGAGACCTCGGCTGACCTCAGATCAGAGCAGAATTTTGTTTCTTCAGGTTGACATTTTACCAGTTTGTGTTTTAGTCAGCGATATGATGCTTCCCAGCAGCGGAGCGTTCGCACTTTGTTTCCTGACTGCTGTAGTTCTTGTTTCAACTGGATAAGCTGTCCTCGAGAGCCGAAATCCCTCTCCACAGTCTGCTTGACATCCCTCTGCCCTGTCTCAGATACTCAGCTCAGCAGTAGTCCGCTCCCTAAACACTGCCTGCTCTGAGAGTTGTCTTTGCTTGACTGACTGAACACAAAAAGGTGTTCTTTGCTAAGAATCTTTTAAAAAAATGCACTAGTTTAATGAAAAAAATCAAAAAAGTACGCTATAAAAAGCACAAAGTGGTTCAACAATTTTATTATAGGCTAAAGTTAGTCTTTTGAACTGGATTCTTTAACAAAGCATGATGTCATATATTGTAAGTTTAAAGTAAAGATTAGGGAAAAATGTGTCATCAGTCACTTTTTAGATAAATCCCTCCATAAACAAAACACGAACTGTTTGAGAACCTCTCTTCTTCAAAATCTTCAGAATCATAACTATGGAATTCAATTTGGTCAGTTGGTCCCTCAACACAACTGATAACATTTCTTCAAAGAGAAGACAGGCTGTAGCCGATTTGCCCTGTTGGCATGCACACAGCTGGATATCTCATCGACTTGGAAGACTTGATGACGTGTCTATCTCTGCTGTCATCTGTGGATCTTAAGGACATACAGTATATTTAATTGGATTTATGATAACTGGTTCCTGCTTTTTGGATTTGGCTGGTTCCTGGTCTATCAACACACAAGGAAGACGTTGGCGGCTAATCTGGACCTGTTCAGGCTGCCTGCCTTACATGATGGTTCATGTCTCGAGAAACCAGACTTTTGGCTGAATGGATTAGATCTTGGGGATTTTCTCAGGCACGTTCCATTTGTTTGGTCATTTTAATTTGGACATTTCGGAAGCAAGTGGACCGACACAGACTGAAGGTAGACGTCATTAAAGTTCTGCCCGTCCCCAAAACAATCGTGTTTATCTGAAATTCGGCTCCCTGACTGGCCTTGATAGGCTGTCTTATCTCAACACGCCTGGAAAAGTTTGTAAACCTGATGCTCTCACCCTCCCAAACCTTCTGTTGAGGAATTCCACAGACTTTTCAGAGGAGCCCAGCTGAATACCGTAAACATTCTGTCATTATTTCAGGACTCTGGATTCGCCTCTGGCCGTCCTCGGCAGCTCCCCCCCTGAGTGTACACAGATCTCCAGAGGGAACTACTGTATATGAACTGAGTGATTCTATCTGAACTCTGCAGTGCCTCTACGGGCTGCATGCTCACCACCTTTGAGTCCCCTCCACCGCCCTCTGCGTAATGTCGGCGTCATTATGAGCTTGTGTGCGAGTTTTTTTCATTACCACATTTTTGACCTTCAAGCAGAGGTCAAAAATGTGTTAGGAATTTTTTTGTCTCCAAACCCAATGTGTCATTTTTCACCACTTTTATTGTCTGTCCAACAGATCTCATTTGTAAATGAGTCTTCGAGGCCAGACGCGGATGTACCATATAGGCGAACAAGGCGGTTGCCTGGGGCCCCCAATCAGCAGTGGCCTCAGACCCGCCCAGCCCCGGCCAGTCACCTACATCCCTAACATTGCTCCTGCTTGTTAATGTACGTTTAACATAAAATAATTATAGTTACGATGAAAACGATCATTAAAAACGCAATACAAAAAACTGTCGATTTCTGTACCCCCCTACTAAAATGGACTATTCCATCATGACATCATCCAAAAATCCAAGAAGTGCTGTATGCTGCTTGAGTGAGAAGCGGGAGAGAGGAGACAGAAAAAAGATGAAGCCAACGCGAAGATACGAAAGCGGAGCGGAAAAACGTAAAAAGCGTGAAAAAAACAAAACGTATGTTTCTACACTACCGAAAGTGATACAACTTAAAAAGAAGTCAAAACTTTCAGTCTTAATTATGGAAACTTGGATAAATGAGAGCCTTCACATGTATTAAATGAAATAATGTCTTATTTTTCCTTTTATTTCCTCCAACACTAACATATTGTTTTTTCCAGATGCAGTCTTTAAACATGCATCATTAAAGACCAGTAACAAGACAGAAGACAACTTTCATAGAAATCCAGCTGAATAATCAAGGTAATTCTGTAAAAAGTGTCTCATGCCTGGACATCTTGCTGTTCATATCGAGCCAGTGTGTGAATTCATCTCAAAGTACCACATCTTAACTACACACACTCACTTTTTCACATTGATCTAACAACTGTTCCCTGTTACAGAATATGTAATATAACGTTAAAAGAATTAAAGTTTGAAAATCTTCTAATTTAGGAAAATATATTTCTACTGTATTGCTCACATCTACCCTCTCTATTCTTGTGTTTATTTAGTGTTGATGAATTTTGGTGTAAGACTTGATTTAGAGCCTTTTATTGCAATAATA
>JBBPBX010040296.1:0-16171 GCA_038048925.1 Garcialebias charrua
TTCAGTGTCAGGAGGGCTGTGATCAGTCTTATATCGGGGAAACTAAACAGCCACTGGCCAAAAGGATGGCCCAGCACAGAAGATCAACATCATCAGGTCAGGACTCTGCAGTCTACACTCATCTCCACGCCAGCGGTCACTCTTTCAAGGATGAAGATGTTCACATCCTTGATAGAGAGGAACGATGGTTTGAGAGAGGAGTAAAGGAGGCCATCTTTGTGAAAAGAAACCGTCCATCATTAAACAGGGGTGGAGGCCTCCGGGTTCAACTGTCCCCCTCTTACAATGCTGTTATTGCTAGTATCACTCAGCCCTCTGTGAATAGCAAACAACCATCAGGGTGCTAATGATCCATTGTTAGGCTGATGGCCCTCCTTGATCATGTGAGCAGCTGGTTTCAGGCTGTCATCAGCCAACTGGTTGTGCAACACTGTGGGAGGGTGCTATTTATAAGACTGAGCTGAACACAGCAACTCAGACTGAGGAAGTCTTTCGGACGAAAGACGAAACGTTTCTACATTTTTTTTGCTTTGTTTTGTTTTATTTTTTGAATGTCCAGAGGACCAGACTTAGCTTTTTTAGATCTGTCCATAAAAGTTATGAACAGAATCGGTGACAAAGGGCAACCTTGGCGGAGTCCAACTCTCACCGGAAACGAGCCTGACTTACTGCCGGCAATGCGGACCAAGCTCTGACACCGGTCGTACAGGGACCTAACAGCCCTTATCAAAGGGCCTGGTACCCCATACTCCCGGAGTACCCCCCACAGAACCCCCCGAGGGACGCGGTCGAATGCCTTCTCCAAGTCCACAAAGCACATGTAAACTGGTTGGGCAAACTCCCACGCACCCTCCAGGACCCTGCTGAGGGTGTAGAGCTGGTCTAGTGTTCCACGACCAGGACGAAAACCACACTGCTCCTCCTGAATCCGAGGTTCGACTATCCGACGGACCCTCCTCTCCAGAACCCCTGAATAGACCTTACCAGGGAGGCTTAAGAGTGTGATCCCCCTATAGTTGGAACACACCCTACGGTCCCCCTTTTTGAATAGGGGAACCACCACCCCAGTCTGCCAATCCAAGGGAACTGCCCCCGATGTCCACGCGATATTGCAGAGTCGCGTAAGCCAACACAACCCCACAACATCCAGAGCCCTAAGGAACTCAGGACGAATCTCATCCACCCCCGGAGCCTTGCCACCGCGGAGCTTTTTAACCACCTCGGCGACCTCAGCACCAGAGATTGGAGAGCCCGACCCAAAGTCCCCAGGCTCCACTTCCTCAGTGGAAGACGTGCCAGTAGGATTGAGGAGGTCTTCGAAGTATTCCGCCCACCGACTCACAACATCCCGAGTTGAGGTCAACAGCACGCCATCCCCACCATAAATGGTGTTGGTCGCGTACCGCTTTCCCCCCCTGAGACGTCGGATGGTGGACCAGAATCGCCTCGAAGCCGTACGGAAGTCATTCTCCATGGCCTCTCCGAACTCCTCCCACGCCCGAGTTTTTGCCTCAGCAACCACCCGAGCCGCATGCCGCTTGGACTGCCGGTACCTATCTGCTGCTTCCGGGGTCCCACAGGCCAAAAAGGCCCAATAGGACTCCTTCTTCAGCTTGACAGCATCCCTCACCGCCGGTGTCCACCACCGGGTTCGAGGGTTGCCACCACGACAGGCACCAACAACCTTGCGGCCACAACTCCGATAAGCTGCCTCATAATACCACCACTCCCTCATAATAATAATTATTATATAATAATAATGATAATAATAATAAGTATTAGGTACAGTTGCAGCATAACACTTGATTGTTATCCAGCGTATTATTGATATTGATGGAGGGGTGGCGCAATGGTTAGAGAAGGTGAGTTTGTGATTGGAAGATCGCCGGTTCAAGCCCTGGTACCGACAACATGAAAAACGTGGGTGGGATAAGTGAAGCAGTCAAACCTGTCTTCACCCTCACTCTGGGCCCTTGAGCAAGGCCCTTAACCCCCACCATATGCTTCCCCGGGCACCCTAGATAGCAGCTCTCTGCGCCACACAAGCTGTTTTCACACTGCACAGCCCTCCCCGGCCCAGCTCGTCCCGAGTTGCCCCTGAGCCCAGCCTGGCCCGCCCCCGCTCATTTTGCAGTGTGCGGAGAGCCGCCTTGAAGTGGGTGGGGAGTTCTTAGCCAACGCTATTTCCTCACTTGGTTGAACTTATTTGACATTTGTCTTTTATTGGATAAAAAAAGGAGTTTGTGCTAACCACAGGCATAACACAAACTCCTTTTTTAAAAATCCATTAAAAGACAAATGTAAAATAAGTTCAACCAAGTGAGGATCGAACCCGAGTCAAGATAAAGTTAGGAGTGGAAACCCGATGCGCTTCCAATGAACCACCGAGGCGTGTTGCTATTTCCAGGTCTGACGCACGCTTAAAAACTAGAAGTGGGTGGGGAGTTCTTGTGTGCGCGCTTGGTGTTATTTAGTTCTAAAATATGATTTGTAATCAGTTATTAACAAAAATTAAACACAGAAACACTAATATATATATATATATATATATATATATTCAGCTAACACATATTTTTTTAGGCGTTTCTGTACAGTAGTTACGGTATATTTTAATGAAATTCAGCTTGCGCTGAATGGCAGAAATGCTCTGTATGGGTGCACGCTTCGTGTTATTTAAACTGGGCCCGCTTAGAACCTCCGTCTGTCGGGTTCTAAACCAAGGCAACTGCGAACAAGACGAACCCGGGTTAGAAGCCGGGCCGGGCTGGGCCAGGGAGGGCTGTGCAGTGCGAAATGGCTACAGAGGGCTGTGGTAGCTCGTTGGTCTTTGGTTGTGTCAGGAAGGGCATCCGGCGTAAAAAACAATTGCCAAGTCTTGGTTTGACTTTGTTCGCTGTGGTGACCCCTGATGAAAGGAGAAGCCGAGAAAAAAAAAAAAATATATATATATATATTAATATTATTATTATATTACATATTACAGGACTTCACGTTTGTAAATATCAGTGTTTACTCCTACAGTTCTTACAAGTTGAGGTCACAACAAACATAAAGAGCGGTTGTGATTTCATGCAGAAAGAAATGACCAGTGATGTGTTTTTGATAGGACAGACTCACTAAACAGGAAATATTATAATCAAAAGCTGTTACAGCTACTGTCAAAGACAGATACTGTCATTAAACACTGTTAACCAATGCAAACTGTATACTTGAGCTCTGAATATTTCTTTTTCTTCTTTGGTTCCATAATCTTGTTTTTTTTCCTGCTCTGAACACACCTGACTTGTTTGCTAATTTTCCACTCACTAGGGTAAATCATAGGGATATTTATCTTTTACCCTGATGGCATTTGAAATGATGTGGGCGTTCATCTGCAGTCCATTACTGACAAATCCTCTCAAAACATTTTCTTTTTACATTTTTATTAGTTCCTTTCTTCCTCAACTCTGTCACACAAGTGTCTCCTCCACTCTTTATCGCTCCACTCCCCTGCTGCTTGTTCTCAACATCTCTCTTCTCAGCTCGCTACACGGCAGAAACACTTGATTGTTATCCAGCAGTGCCATCAATTATTAGATGTGGTTTATGAAACCCCAGTGCAATGTGCCACCAAATACAACGTGATTATTTTTGTTCACAGTGGACACATATTCTTCTTCCCTTTTGCATTATTTTTATTTCTTCTAAGTGGGGTTGCTTTTTTTTGACTGAAAGTTGCTTCAGTTTACATCAGTCCCAGTGGCAGGCTGGACTTCCCCTCCACAGCCCCACCAGCTGCATGGGTGCTGTCAGCTTATCCCCCTACATCAAATATTTTATAATTATATAATTTTAGATCCTCAGGTTACCCGCCCTGAGGGTTTGACAGAATAGAAACAATGATGGCACATATTGTGTGATAGAAAGAAACAGTTGATCGGAGTGGTAATCTGAAAATATAAATTTTAAGTAATGTAATTATTGACATCAAGGTTACGGATCGATAATCCAGGTAAAAATCCATAATGACTGATGAAGCCCTTCGGATAGAGGACGAAACGTCTCTCAACAAAAAAAGAAACTGTCCAGAGGACCTGACAGAACTTTTTTTTAACCTGGATTATTGAGCATGAACTTTGATGCCTTGAACCACTTTGGCTGTTGAAGCTTGGGAGGAGTCGACGGGGGAGAGGACAGCCCCGAGAAATCATCTTATCACTAGCAAACTGGTTGGTTTACTGTAGGAGTGTACTGCTTACTGGGGAAAACAGTTTGTTTGTGACATGTCAGACTTACCCTTCAGATGGAGGGCGAAACGTCTCACAACAAAAAAATTAATTGTCCAGATGATCTGGCTGAACATTGTTGTAATTGCTGACACATACACTACAATTTGTGGTCTAAAATATTGAAATAATTAGTTAGGATATCCACATTTCTCTAGACTAGACCGTTTCTTGTGTGGGATTTCTCCTTCTGTCTGGCTCTTGAATCAGTGGGGACACTGTCTGCTCTGTGGTACAGAGTCCTGATGACTCCCTTTGGAGCACAAGTTAGGAGTCATCAGGACTCTGAATTTTTAGACATACAGGATAATTTTGAACTGGATTTGAAGATTCATTCATTCAACCTTTATTTATACAGGCTAGCCTCATTGAGTCACGGGGACTCATTTACAAGAGGGACCTGTCTCACTCACACCAAACAACCATCCACTCTCACACTCACACCTAGGGTCAATTTAGAGTCACCAATCAGCCTAACAAGCATGTTTTTTGGTCTGTGGGAGGAAACCGGAGTACCCGGAGGAAACCCACGCATGCACGGGGAGAACATGCAAACTCCACCCAGAAAGGCCCCGGACCGGGATTTGAACCGGCAACCTTCTCGCTGAGAGGCAGCAGCTCTACCAGTTGTGCCACTGTGCTGCCCAAGATGAACCGGTTGCCAGTGCAAGGAGGCCAAGACTGGTGTAATGTGCTCTCTTTTGCCTGTACTGGTTAAAAATTGGGTTGCTGCGTTCTGTAATCAAGCCTAGATGTAATACATGCGTGCATTACCATCTCCAGGTTCTTTTTGGATATTATGGGCTTGAATTCTACCACTTGAGGCAGCACCTCACCCCCAACACGGAAAATCTAAGTGTGTTTTGTGGACTTAAGAAGGCATTTCACTGTTCTCCTCTAGGTACACTGTGGGGCGTGCTCATTGAGAATGGATTGGGGGTCCATTGCTATGGGCCATCCAGTCCCTAAAAGGAAACCACTCTAAAAGTGATGCAAGACTCGGGTTTGCAATGCCAGCAGTAAGTCAGACCCCTTCAGGGTGGGAGTTGAGCTCAGTCAGGGCTGCCCATAGTCATCAATTCTGTTCATAACTTTTCTTGGTGCAGCCAGGAGGAGGAGGGAGTCTGTTTCAGCGACCTCAAGTTTCTGTCGGCTATTTGCAGATGAAGTGGTCCTATTGGTGTCAGCAAGCTGTGATCTTCAGCTTTCACTGGAGCGGTTTGTGTGAAGCAGCTGGGATGTGGATCAGCGCCTCGAAATCTGAGTCCCTGGTCCACAGTTGTAAAAGGCTGAATTGCCCTCTCCGGGTTGGGGGTGAGGTGCTGCCTCAAGTGGTAGAGTTCAAGTATCTTTGGGTTTTGTTCACGAGTGAGGGAAGAATGAAGCATGAGCTTGACAGACACATTAGTATAACCTCTGCAGTATTGCAATCTCTCTGTTGGTCCATTATGGTGAAGAAGGAGCTTAGCTGTTTACCGGCCGCAGGCCCGGATTATCAGATGGGCCAACTGGGCACAGGCCCAGGGGCCCACGCCCACCATGGGGCCCACCGCAGGGAGCCCACTGCAGTTTTGGGGAAGAAAGAAAATAAAATATCCTTAGATTTTAAATATGACAGCCACAGAGATAACCAGTAAGATCTTCCTGTTATTTTTTTACTTATTTTATTTTTTATCTTCACTGAGTTGGAAACCATAGTAACATGCCGCGCCACTGGCCCGCCCCCTAACCGAGTTTATAAAACAGGTAGCACTGCGTTGATCGGACTGTGTGAGTTGTCGTATCTGAGAAGCAAAAATGAGTGAGAGTAAGAGAAGTGGTTTCCAAAAACGAAAGAGAAAAAGAGAACAAGAAGAGAAGGAGACGTGTTTATTAAAAAGTATGCCATCTATTCATACATTCTTTGCAAAATGTTTGGAGGAAAATCCGGAGAAGGAAGAAGTCGTTGTGGAGGATGCTGACGGTGAGCAAACTAACATGAGTCCGGAGGAGGAGGCTATTGCTAGCTGCACAACACAACCGCAGTTTTCATAATCGGGCGGCAAGATATCCAGCTTTTTTTTTTTTAAAGCTAGAAATTAGAAGATTTTGAGCTAACCAGCAACGTTAGCTTGGAAGCGTTGCCTTCTACAAATGAACCCAACCTGAGCTAACAACGGCAGCTAACTTTACTGAAGAAATGTCTACGGTAGAAGAGCTAACAAAACAAGGAATGCTTCAAGTACCAAGAGTCTGAGCTGGTGAGGGTGCTGGACTTTGAGGACTTGGTTTGTGACTTTGCAAAGAAAAATACCAAAAAGAAGAACTTCTAAAGGTAAGAGCCACCGTGCTTTCTGTGAAATGAGTACCGTAGTCCAATGTAAACTGTTATGACTGTGCAGATAATAAATGTAATGTATTTTGCTTATTTTATATACTGTCTGCAAAACATGAATCTTGCATAATTGTGGTGTGATGCTGAGAATTAGTGCTGTAATTGGATTTTGCAGAGTGTGAAGTTGCCCATATCACTTGGTGACTGTTCATAGCTGTGTTATGTGATGGAATCATTATATCTTCAGTCGTAACATTTGAGAAGTGCTTTCTGCTTGAGTGATTTTCAGTGAACACTTTATTGTCATAAGCTTTAGCCATGCACTGGCTTGTGACAATTTATTTCATTTAATTGTTGTTGTGTGATTTATGAGTGAGATGGCAGTACTTGGTATTCATTTTTGACCAATAAGCAGTGGCGCTCCCAAGTGGGGACCCGGGGTGGCATGACAATCCCTGGAATTGTGTTCAGTTGATAGAAGACATACAGAGCCATCTTCTGCAATTAAAACATACGTGTAAAACCCAATAAATGTGAGTGTGTGTGTGTGTGTGTGTTTGTGTGTGTATAAATATATATATAGCAAAATGGGTGTTAGGTTAGGGAGGGGGCCCTGTGAGCTTCGGTGCCCAGGGGCCCCTGGGGTTGTTAATCCGGCCCTGACCGGCCGGTCTACATTCCTACCCTCAACTATGGCCAAGAACTCTAGGTAATGACAGAAAGAATGAGTTTGTGGATACAGGTGGTTGAAATGAGTTTCCTCCACAGGGTAGCTGGATTATCCCTGAAGTTCAATTATCCTTTAAAGACTCAGAGTAGAACAGCTGCTCCTTCACATTGAGAGGAGCCAGTAAAGGTAGTTCCGACATCTGGGAAGGATGCTTCCTGGGCACCCCCCTAGAGATGTGCTCTTGACATTTCCAACTGGGAGAAGACCCTGGGGAAGACCCAGGACACGCTGGAGAGACAACATCTCTCGATTGGCCTGGGGACACCTTGAGGTCCTCCCAGAAGAACTGGAAGAGGTGTTTGTGGAAAGAAATGTCTGGGCCTCCCTGCTAAAGCTGCCACCCCGCAATCAAACTCTAGAACAAGCAGAAAATAATGGAAGGATGATTCTTAGAAGAACTGCATACCACTATCACACATTACGCAACTATTCAAAGAGTTTTGAATTATCTTATGTTGAGACATGACAGAGTTGTAGCCATTTTCATTAAAATCTCAATGTGTCTGTAGTGGCCATTTGTGGTCATGCAAAACTGACAAAACAAAAATTAATTGTTGAAGGTTATTCAACACCACTTATCATCAGTTCATGGCTTTATAGGCTCTCGGCTTTAGTGCTAAAGGCATGGATGGTGAACTTGTGGTCCATGCATCTGCTGCCAGTCATCTAGACATAGCCTGGGTAGACACGAGATGTTTGCATGTGTTTAACACCTGTGTCTGAATGGGTTTTTAATATGAACCTCAAGACATAACCAAGACCCTACAAAAATCAGTTTTAAAAGATAAAAGTCTTAGCTGGGTCTTCATCCAGCATGGAGAGGGTCCATCCATCCATTATCTCAAACTTGTCCTAAATGCTGACAAAACCTTTTGATGTGGACAAGTTTGATGTGGAACAAATCTGACTGGATGATGTCAAAGGTGGATTGCAAAAGCTGGAAAGCCTTAGCAACTGTTTTAGCTTGACTTTCCTCAAATACTGTAGGGTCCCTATTGAGTTTGTTGATTCCTATAAATATTTGGGTATCCTGGTAGATTTGCATCTCTCTTTTAAACTCCATGTGGAAAACCTAAAGAAACTGAAAGTTAAACTGGGTTTCTTTTTCATAAACAGATCATGTCTAACACTGAATGCTAGGAAATGCCTTGTATCTGTGACTTTCCTTCCCTCCATTGATTACGGTGACATTATCTGCATGAACGCTCCTACAAGCACCCTGCAGATGTTGAATGCTGTCTATCATGGTGCACTAAGATTCATAACTGGCTGTGATTATCATAGCCACCACTGCACCCTGTATTCACTGGTTAACTGGACATCATTAACCTCAGACAGACTCTTCCACTGGTACATTTTCATCTTTAAATCACTTCTTGGTCTGCTGCCCTCATACCCCGGTACATCTCCTCCTACATGTCTTTTTGTAAGTGCAGCTACCGTGTGCGCTCTCAGGACATAATTACCTGCAGTGTTCCATCAGTGAGAACTGATCTTGGCAAAAGGGCCTTCTCCTACTCCGCTCCTGCTTCCTGGAATATCTTACAAAAATATCTGAAGCTCTCGGCCTTGACCTCTCTAAATGGCTTTAAGAATATGTTGGAATCCTGGCAAAAAACAATGCAGACATGTTCCTGTTTTAGATTTTCTACATCTACCTTATATTATGTCAGTTTTGCTACTTTGATAACTTGTAAAAAAAAAAATCTGTATTTCTCTCTTATGTTTGTCTATTGTTGATTGTTCAAGGAAAATCTACTGTTGCTGTTGTCATAATTCTCTAGTTTGTAGACAGGTCTCTCTTGTAAATGAGTCATTGAGGCTCAATGAGATTAACCTGCCTAAATAAAGGTTGAATGAATGAATTATCTTTTACCCGCTTCTTCCATTTTGGGTCACAGGGGTCACCGGTGCCCTTGTCCAGCAATCACTGTGCGAGGGGCGGGGTACACCCTGGACAGGTCTCCAGTCCATCACAGGGACACACAGAGACAAATGAGACAAACAATCATTCACACCTAGAGACAATTTAGAGTTACCAATCAGCCTAACATGCATGTTTTTTGGTCTGTGAGAGGAAACCGGAGTACTCGGAGAAAACCCACGCACGCATGGAGAGAACATGCAAACTCCACCAGAAAGGCCTCCGAACCAGGATTTGAACCAGGGACCTGCTCACTGAGAGGAAGCAGTTCTACCAGTTGAGCCACCATGCTGCCCGTCAGCAAAGTAAATACTTTTTTTTAATTAACTGTTTAGAAATGTATAGATTGCATTAGCTTATTGCATATTATTGATAGAAACAGATACAATGTGAATTAGTTCTCTGAACATTGATGCTGAGTAGATAATTTCACGACTTACTACTTCTATGGTTACAATTATCAGCAACTACCTGTCACAAAGCAAACAACCGGTTGCTTTGTATATGAATGTTTTCTTCTATTTGTACATATTCTAATAAAAACATGCATCATCTATAATGATAAGTAATTTGAGTAAAAAGGTAACAGTATGATTTAATGAAGAATCTGAGAAGAAAAATAAAACAAAGCTGAATAAAATATTTCTGTTTGACATTGTAATGAGCACAGTGAGTTGTGTGCGACTGATGAGGTTAGAAAAGCTTTTTTCAGTTTCAACCTTTTTTCAAATTCTAATCATAATTATGTCAATATTCCTCCAAATGTAAACACTACCAATCCCGACAGAAAGTAATATGGTGAAAGGCCATTTAAATTGAGGCACCCCTCCACCCCATCTCATCCACTGACACACACACACACCAACACATACCTCCCAACTCGCCTTCCCCCCATTCAATAAGACTTTTGGCAGACCTGAGCTGTTGTAATTGGCAGTCGGCTTGCCGTACCGATAGACTCCCCTCAGTCCTGTGGGTCAAGAGTAATTTACTGAGCTGTTAAACACCACCAATTTCTCTCTTTTTACTCAGCCGAGTCCCCCACCCCACCCCTCGTTCTCTCCATCCAACATCCATACTGGAATTCCCATCCAGGCTGTATTACAAGGCAAGATGATGGCTTAATCCCTTGTTAATTAGGGACAACAACTCCAGCAGCTGAGGCTAAAGCAGAGAGCGAGGCAGGCTCTGGAGACATGGAGGCTCTGGCCAAGCTCGTGGCCCAGTCAGGAGAGCCCTGGCTTGTGCTCAGAGAGCTGGCAAGGGATGGAAAGGGGGTGGGTTGATGGGTTGCTTTGGTTGACGATTGAAAGGGCCGTCTGCCTAATCCCCCACTGATGGCTCTTCTGGGCTAATGGAACCTGGACAACTGGGCAACTGGTTTTGCCCCTGGCTCAGGGCTTGTCTACTCCACTTCTACTTCATCTGGGTCGGAGTGGCTCTGTGATTACACTTGTTAACCGGAGAGTTTTGTTTCACTTGGCATGTGAACACCACACATAAATTACCTTTTTACTGGGAGTTGTTTGACCCTTCATATAATGCCAGGTTTTCCTGGTAGGTCACCTCATTTTCTTTCCATGACAGCTACAGATTATATTTCCCACAGTAAATACTGTACAAAGTCTGAGTCTCACTCAGAAAAAAATAAAAATAAAATGAAGTCCTAATCCCATTTATAATTGTCTAAGATACATTTTCTTGAGTGTCTTGACTTAAATTTGTGAGGAAATGATTCTGAGGTAAATGAAGGCTGAGGACAGGCTGTGGAGCAGTGGTAAGGGCAGCTGACTTGGGACTGGAAAGTCATAAGGTCGATTTCACACCATGCCCACTTGTCATGATGTCCTTGAGCAAGACACCTAATCCCCAATTGCTCATTGGGTGCTTAAATGTCTGTCTGCTGCTTCACTTGAGTGTAAGGCCCCGTTTACACTGCAGGCAAATCTGACCCAAATCTGATTTTTTTGCCCCATCTGACCCATATCTGATTTTTTAATGACAGTCTGAACGCACCAAATCCGATTTTTTCAAATGTGACCCAGGCCGTTTCAGTATGTGGTTTTAAATCAGATATATATCTGATGTTTTCAAAGCGACTGCAGTCTGAACGCTCATGTGACTTACATCTGACTTTTTCAGAACACGTAATTGAGCCCGCGCGTGTTTGTACAGACACAAAGGAGACACGCAGCTCAGAGCGGGGTGGGGGCTAGCGGGGGGAGACCAGCTCTCTGTAGCTAGAGCGGGGTGGGGGCTAGCGGGGGGGACAGCTCCCGCGAGTGGTGTGTGCGTCACTTGCAGCGACGCACACACCACTCGCTTGCTTTCTTCTCAGTTTTTGCCTTTCATTTTTGGATGTTTAGCTCTCCCCGATTGGAGAACAACTTCAAAATTACGAACACACTGAAAACTGTTGCGCGCGTCCATGTTTACTTCCTCAAAGCGTCAGGACAAAAACAAGCGACCAGCCCCATGAAAACAAGCCCAAACAAGCAACTCGCAGCCTGCATGTCACGTCACGCAGGCTGAGACATGAGCCGCAGCGCGGATCCAAAGAGAAATGGAGCAGAACACAGCTGAAGCTCAATTTTTAATATTTCATCACATCTACAGCTGCACTGATCACTGATGCACTGTTTTCTTCTGCGCATGCGGGTCACTTCTGCAACGTAGAGCGTTCACACTGGAGTCATGCCAGGTCTGATGCAGGTCGCATTTAAAATGTAGTGTGAACGTTCACACCAAAAGATCTGATTTTTTTTTTAAAAATTGGAATTGAGCATTAAGACCTGCAGTGTGAACGTAGCCTGACTCTCATGTGATGGGTCAAATGCAGAGCACACATTTCATAATTGTATGGGATCATACATTGCAATACATCACAAAGCAAAAGAAGCAGAAATAAAAAGGCAGAAAGAAGGTTGTTGACAGTCAGTGGTATGAAAAATAAGGGGGTGAAAAGAGAAAAATGCATTTTGTGTTTCCTTTTCAGGTGGCAACAAAGCCCATCTATTTATGCCTGGACTTCCATGGGCTAGGTTGGCTGAGTGCATTATACTGTAAATACAGTCAGCCTCCTTGCTGTACCCCCTTCCTGGAAGGCCCAGGCTCCTGGGGAGCTCCAAATACAAGGTAATTATCGAGCACCACACCGCCTGCTGATTCACTACCTGTGAGTCCAGCAACACTACAGAGGAGGATGGATGGAAAAGGAAAGGACATGAGCTGAGAATGTTTAAATGTGGGAGGGAACACTGTGGTGGTAAGAATATTTGGAGCTTGTCAGCTTAATGTCTGAACTCAAATAAACTTTTTTTTATTGAAAATAGTCTTGTGTGATCTATAAGAGTTAACAGAGGTCTAGTACTTTGTGAAAATACTTAGATAATTTAAAGACATTCAGTGAAAACACACAAAGAACCCATTCTCATGAAGGCAATGAAATCTGTGGATTCTGACAATGTTCAAGGTAAAAAACACACAAACAAAGAAACAAACCTTGATGATGCTGCAAACTCTGACCTAAACTTTACCAGACTCTGACAGCATAGGGTGTTTAATTAAGTTCAGTTCATTTCAGTTCATGGCATCATTTCACAGTTGTCATTTCATAGCACTTTGCATAATGTTCAAGTTTGTGTTCAAGTTCAAGTGTCTTTATTGTCATTTACATCACATGTGGTATATGAGGTGGAACGATTGTGTACTCAAGGTACCAGTTACACCCAAAATAGCAAGAAACATAAAGTATAAACAGTAACTGTATATAAGGATCTAAGAAATACACAAGATATGCACTAAACAAAAGCTAAACAATATGCTAAACGATCTAAGATATACGCTAAACACTAATAACTTAAAATAATGTGGTATATTAAACTGCTGCCTGAACATGAGTCTGTAGTGAGTAGATGGTATGAATGAATACAGCAACATGAGATAAGCAGCATGGATAATCTTCAGCACATATAAATCACATATCACCAATTAAAGTGGCATCAAAGTGATTTTCTTTTTTTCTTACTTACCGTAATCCTAATTAAGGATTTATGAGCCTAACAGCTGCAAGGTAGAAGCTGTTCCTAAGTTTAATGGTTCTACACTTGTGGTTCTATACGCTGCAAATTCCTATTTAAGGAGAGCAGGGCAATTTTTTTTTTTTTTTTCAGTTAACCTTTATTTATACAGGTAGTCCCATTAAGTCACAATAACTCATTTTCAAGAGAGACCTGTCTAGGGAGCAGATGGTGGGGTTAAGTTCATTCATTCAACCTTTATTTAAACATATAAATCATATTGAGCCTCAAAAAGTGCCTTGCTCAGGGGCCCAGAGTGGGGCACCACCTCCTGCCTGTAGTTGGACTCATCATTGTTTGTGATTCATCCAACCACCACTGTATCATCTGCAAACTTTACAATATGACAGCATGGATGGGTCATAAGTGAACATGGTGAACAGGAGAGGGTTCAGATCACAGACCTGAATGGAGCCAATGCTGAAGGTTGTGGTGGAGGAGGAGAAGTTGTGGATCCTCACAGACTGAGGTCTGTTTGTTAAGAAATCCAGGACCCAGTTGCATATGGAAGGGCTTAGTCCTAGTGTGAGTAGTTTGTCCATCAGGGTCTGGGGAATCATGGTGTTGAAGGTAGAGTCCACAAAGAGAATATGGACATAGGTGTCCTTCTGCTCCAGGTGGGTGAAAGCAGAGTGGACCATAGAGGAGATGGTGTCCTCCATTGATAGATTATTGCGGTATGCACACTGGTGAGGGTCCACACTGATGTTGATGGTAGCTTTGATGTGGGCAATGACCAGTCTTTCAAAGCATTTAGTGACTACTGTATTGGAGTAAGTGCCACTGGCCAATAGTCATTCAGACCAGTCACTGCAAAGCTCTTAGGAACTGGGATGATGGTGACAGTCTTCAGGCAGGTGGGAACAGTGGCCAGGGTGAGGGAGGAGTTAAATATATTGGTCAGCACCTTGCAGAGCTGATCGACACAATCTCTCAGTACCCTCCCCGGGATGTTGCCTGGGCCAGTAGCTTTGTGAGGAAAAATCCTCTTGAAGGTATCCTTACTTCTGCTGAGGTCAAGCTGAACAACTCCCCTTCTGATGGGGAGATGATTCTGGTGCTGTGTGGTCTATTTGGGTCTTCAAAGTGGGATACAAACTGTTAAGAGAAACAGGCAATGATGGGCCCCTAGGTCAATGTGCACCTCTGCTTTGCAAATACTGTAGACTCCTTCTGCTCTAGGTGGGTGAGAGCAGTAGTAGATACCGTAAATAAAGTTGCAAGTCCAAACCAAAAGTCTAAATTAAGTCCAAAAACAGATCTACATTCAAATCCAATTACAACCTGTTGAATTCAATTAATTAATATCTGTTCCAGATTCCAGAAAACCATTCTGTATAATATGATAACCAGTTAGTAAGACAGTTTCCTACCTAAGGTAGCCAGCTAAATGTATAATATCCTCACTTCATAGCAATCTCCTACTGTAAGGAAGCAAATTAGCAACTGTGAAAAGGAACCACTCTCTTAACAGAAAAAAAAATAATGTAACCAAACCTGGCTCAGGATGGACACTGTAAGTAGCTATGTGAAAGTCCAACTAGTACCCACAGCAACCAGAAACAGGGGTGCTTAAAAGTTTGTGAATCCTTTCGTTTTCTATATTTCTGTATAAATATGACCAAAAACATCATCAGATTTTCACATAAGTCCTAATATTGGTGAAGGAAATTAATAAAAACACTGTGCACTTGGCTTTGCTCACATGCCCATGCCCAGATAAGGAAAGAATGTGCACTCACTCACTCATGGTTTATACTTGATCAACATTTTTGCTTACCTAGATAAGGGTAATAAAATTCACTCACGATTTCATGCTTGGACAACATCTTACTCAGAACTGCTCAAACTAGTTTAAAACTGGTCCAACCGAAATTGGAGTGCATGGGAGGGCCCAATACTCAAGGCAGAAGAGGGCAGGAAGGAAGTAACTAGTTCATCCAATACAAGAAGAACCCCTCCCTCACTGTTAATAGTTTGAAACAATCAGAATAGGATACACCCCGGAAAGAGGTAGGACTAGGATAGCTTTATAATCCACTGCACGGGCTCTCAGCTTCAGACAATCTTGGGGTTGTCGGTTCGCTAGAATCAAGGTGATGTTTTTTATTTATTAATTTTTCAATAAAATTATTCATTTTAAAGTAAAATACAAAACAATTACATATATGATATGAAAGCAAAATATAAAATGAAAGGCAGCAGAAGGAAGAAAAAAATCTTATTATATCTGCCCCTTTTTTAAAACAATCAAATCAAACAATAATTCTCTATAAGTAACAGTCAGAACAAAATGAATAACTCATCCTAATTTTCGTAACTTGTACTTGTGACTTGTAAGCCTGTATAAAACTTCTCGTTCTCACAGCTTCCATTCAGAATTGAAAAAGACTTCTGGACAGAAGTCGAAACGTTTTCTGCAACAAATAAAGTCCAGTTGATCCTGTATTGAACGCCTTTTTTTTTATTTCATCCTAATTTTCTAATTCTAATACATTACACATTAAACTACTTCATATATTTTTTTAACAATTCGGTTTTGATCATTTTCTTAAGCATAAACATTGCCTTTGCTTTTTTTTTTTTACATCATACTCCAAACCATTCCACAATCCAATTCCCTGGATTGAGGTAGACCGTCCCTTTAAACTGGTTCTGTACTGTGGTTTTACAAATATCTCTGTTCCCTTAAGATTGTAACAACTTTGTCTTTTAACAAAATGCATTTGAATATTTAAAGGTAGTGCGTTGTTCTGAGCTCTATACAGAACTGATAAAATATTATAATCTACCAAATCATGGATTTTCAGTAATTTAAGTTGATAAAATAATATACTTGATGGACAGTAATGCTTTCTT
>JBBPBX010040296.1:16287-29443 GCA_038048925.1 Garcialebias charrua
TATATATATATATATACTGTATATGGTGTTTTCTCAGTTCCTCCATTTAGACTCACTTTGCATGTGCCCTGAATCAAGACACATTTATTGTACACTGAGCAGATTTATGAAATTGGACTTTGTTGCAGGGGAGTTTTCTGAAAGCGGGAATGAACCTCGAGATTTGATGCGGATCAGTGAGGGTTCACTGGGAGAACTCAGATAAGAGGAATGTGGGGGAAAAAAATCACAATCAGATTGTACAATTAAACTCTAGATGACTGCAGATTGAGTGGCAGCAGAATGGTCTCAGCACAGGGTGAAAACATGAGGGGGTCAGAGCAGGAAGTTCATGTCCTGTCATTTTCAAACATGTTAAAATGTGTTTTCTTGACAGTTTGAATGATTTTTTTTTTTCTTCATCAGGCAGATATCACATTGTGGATGAAGAAGGTTCTTGTTGGTAGGAGAAATAAAAATCATCTTGTTCTTTTGTTAACCTTTACATCTTTGATTTATTGTGTTAAAAGTTGAGAGAGAAAAAAAGGAAATTTAATGTGCCTTTGTATAACCAGGAGACACTTGGCAACAATTCTACCATAGTTTGTTCATCTTTTCTGGGTGATGCATTTATATCTGCAATAAATATATTGAAGAATCCAGGAAATTAAATACTCTTTCCATCTCCCACAGCTTGCCTATAGTCGAATTGCAGGGGCAACAAGTCCAAGAGAGAAACCTAGACACCCCTATACCCAGCAATACCAGACCAGTAAATTGAGAGCTTTGCCTTTCATCTCAACTCTTTTTTCATCATCTTTGATTGAAGCAATGCCTTCATTACTGAGGATGAGGCCCTAATTTGTAAGTCCATCTAAATCCAATTCCGTTTCTTTCCATAGCTCCAAGTCACAACAGAAGTTGCCTCAGGGCACTGTACAGAAACATTCTCATACATTATAAAAGACAATTAGTAAAAGTTATCTACATAAGGGAGCCAGCAGATTGCGTTGAATCTTACGTTCGTCACATTCTCCCCTCTTGAACAAGCACAACGGAGACAGTGGAAAGGAAAAAGTCCCTTTAACAGAAACCATCAGCAGAACCAGGTTCAGGCCTTGTACACACGTAGCCTGGTGTTTGAAAAAATGAATATCTGCGCAAAAAAATATTGCCGTGCATACTTGTTCGGACAGAGAAAATGATCGTCTACATGAACCCGGTGATTTTCACCACAGAGCGTTGTAAAGAATATGCCCAACCCATAGGAGGCAGTGTAGTGCAACGGTGAAACGTATATCAGCCAATCGCAACCCTTCAAAGCAACCACAACTTCCTGTTAGTTTTGAATCATGGCGCCAGGAGGTTTGTTTGTGTGGACAGACCGTTGGTTGAACTACTATTAAATACTGTGTTGGAGTAAAAAGTTAATAAAACGCAAGAAAATGTCGACTGGGAATCATGTCAGAGCAGGTATGTTGACATTTTAGCGTTTTTTTTTAGAGCATTACCCAACGGAGTGACATGTGACGTCAGCGCAAATCTCCGGTTCTGAAAGTCCACACTCAAACCTGAAAGCGGAGAATTCTCAAATCTCCACTTTGGTCAGAGTTTTTGTTATTATTCGTTTATAGTTACATCAACCGGAGTTCACGTGTGGATGAAAGGCCAAACCGCATGATAAACTATTCGGTTTTACGTGTGTACAAGGCCTCAGTATGAGCCACCATCTGACCTGATCTTCCCTGGGACACCAGAAAAACTTTCCCAGGGGTGTGAATTAAAGATCATAAAGACATGGGGCTCTACCAGATGTTCCCATTTCATCTTCACTATGCATTTGTGTTTACCAGGCCTATCTAGCAGACTCCCCAACTATTGAGTTTAACTCACCCCCAGGTGGGGATCAGTTGACAGTTCTGCCCCTCTTTTCACCCAGTTGTCCAAGAAATAGAGCTCCAGTTCTGATGACACTATTACAAAATCAATCTTTATTCTTTGACACAAGGTGGCCTGTTACCAAGAACTCCCCCTTTTCCACCACAATTACTTAGACCCAACTCTTCTCAGCTCACCACGGAAATATCCCTATTCCACCAGTACTTTTAAGCTGATTCAGGGCTGATTCTGCCCTTTTTTGTCCCTGCTTCTCTGGTGGGACTGTTAGAGCTGAGTTGGGACATAAACGTGACATCAGAATACTGTAAGTCACTGACTGGTCAGGGGGAGGAGTTACTGGATCTCAAAAACTTTTCACCGATCCTCCATTTGCAATTTCTCAGAACTCGGAGCAGTGGCTGGATTTATTTTCAAGAATTTAAAAACAATACTGTAATGACACAACACAGTGTTTAATGCTGAAGTCCAGGCTTTTTTGTGTTTGGTAAACAAGGACAAAATTTGAGCAAGCTGAGTCACCACGGAGGATACAAGCTGCCGACCCCAAGCTCCGGCCTCGTGTGCTCACAAAGGCTGGATTCTGAGCCCTGGCAGGCAGGAGGACCGGGACAGAGAGTGGAAACATTTTCTTTTTCTTTTCTTTTTTTTTTTTTACATTTTATGTATAAAATAATGCTTTGTTTTTTTATCAGTAAAGAATAAAAATAAATAAACGGTACCGGCTTTATCATAAAATCCTGTTTTCACTTTGACTTTATTAACTAATCTGTTAATTCAAGTTAACTCAGCTGAAAAATCATAAAAAGACAAAATTATTTGATCTCTCAGGAATATTTCCCTCAAACATGTTTAAAGAAGAGTTATAGCCTTTGGTTCAACTTTATTCTAACCCACAGATGTACTAATCACAAAGCAAGAATTATACTTTAAGTCAAAGCTAAAAGAAATTAATCTGTATAAAAGAAACAAAACCACATATGTAAATTGAACAATAAAGTAGACACGAGTGCAAATACATGAAATGATGAAGAAAAATAAAGAATTTTAAATATGGAGGTTTTTGTAGAATCTGGTTCATCAGATTCAATTCAGTTAAGTTTATTTATATAGCGCCAAGTCACAACAGGAGTCGTTTGAGGGCACTGAACAGAAATATTCATGCATAAAATAACAGAAAATTTCATATTTAAAAATAATAATTTAACATTATTTATCCGAGGAGCAGACTGCTTTGAGTTTAACTCATTGCAGAACTCTCTCTCTTAATGGTGAATGGAAGTTCATTAAAGGTTTATTAACATGATTTTGGATTCTGGACACACCTACAGAAAGGGTCCAGAAGTTCGGTAGAAATCCTATATGTAAAGAGCTGATCTGAGCAGGGCTGAGCTGAGTTGGGGCTGAGTAATAGTGGCGGAAAAGGGGCATTATAGACCACCCTATGCTCTAACATTGTAAAGAAATCCAATATTAGAACATCATTTGGGTTCAGATCAGAGAGGCCATTCTTCCATATCACCCCAATCCAAAAAACTCTGTCATTCCCAACATGGAAATTGAAGTCAACCAGTAGAAGAAGGGAATCTGTAGATGGCACCCCTTCCACGACACCATCTAGACACTTCCAGAAGCCTGGGTAGTCTGAACTGCTGCTTGGTACATTAGCAAAAAATAACAGCCAGAACCTTCCTTCCTGCAGTCTAAAAATGCAGAGTGGCAATCTGAAAGTTATGCACCATAACTCATGTTCCCTAAAGGAAGGGAACGAGGTGCAACATATGACTATGGGAATTGCGCCACCGCGCGGTTCACCTGAAGTTTTTTTTTTCATTCATTCAACCTTTATTTATACAGGCTAGCCTCGTTGAGTCACGGGGACTCATTTACAAGAGGGACCTGTCTCACTCACACCAAACAACCATCCACTCTCACACTCACACCTAGGGTCAATTTAGAGTCACCAATCAGCCTAACAAGCATGTTTTTTGGTCTGTGGGAGGAAACCGGAGTACCCGGAGGAAACCCACGCATGCACGGGGAGAACATGCAAACTCCACCCAGAAAGGCCCCGGACCGGGATTTGAACCGGCAACCTTCTCGCTGAGAGGCAGCAGCTCTACCAGTTGTGCCACCGTGCTGCCCCAAAGTAATACAATCACGCCTTTTAAGGCAGGTGGGCGTCAGCAAGGAGGCCCTGCCCTCTTTGCATAAAAGGGGCTGACGCCCCACCTTCATCCTCCAAGTGCACTTCACTGAGCTTGGGCATTGAAAGGGCAAACATGTGTTGCACCTCGTTCCCTTCCTTCAGGGAACATGAGTTATGGTGCATAACTTTCAGTTCCCTTATCAGTCAGTCCACTCAGTGCAACATATGACTATGGAAACATAATTCAATCACACCCTGGAAATGCTCTGGAAATGCATGCTTGTGAGAACTTATGCCTTAGACTATAGGCGCCAGCTGCTCATTACTCTGTGGTAGAGAGAACAGCTTGAGTTACATCACATGCTGTGACATCTAAGCTGTAGTGTTTTACAAACGTGTTTGATGATGCCCAGTTAGCAGTTGCACATATGTCTGCTACTGGAACACCTCTGAATAGGGCCCAGGAAGTGGCTAGGCCTCGGGTTGAGTGAGCATGTACCCCAGAGGGCACCTGCTGACCTTTGCTGCTGCATGCCCTCTCAATGGCCTCAGTCACCAAGTGTGAGAGGCGCTGTTTTGACAGGGCTCTGCCAGCAGCAGGAGTAGCAAAACACACAAACAACTGGTTTGTTTTTCGCCAACTGTTGGTTCTCTCCATGTAGGTGCTCAGGGCCCTAACAGGGCAGAGCGCGTTCAGCCGCCTCTGTTCTACAGTTAGAACAGGGGGAGGAGGAAAAGTTGATAGTTAAAAGTCCAGTCTCCTGGGATTTAGAGTCGGGACTTTTGGCACATATGCGGGGTTTGGACGTAGGGTGACCTTTGACCCATCTGGGGCAAACCTGGTACACATTGGATGTACAGATAATACGTGGAGGTCACCCACGCGTTTTGCTATGCACAGAGCTAAGAGCAACGCAGTCTTATAAGATAACAAATCCATCTTAATGCTGCCAAGACGCTCGAATGGAGGTTCACCCAAAGCATCCAGGACTAATTGTAGGTCCCACTGAGGGACCAAAGTCCTGCTCGGAGGTCTCTTCCTCAGCACGCCCTTCATGAACCGTATCATGAGAGGGTGGGCATCAGGTGATTTACCTCCCCAGCCCTCGTGACATGCCAAGATGGCTGACAAAAATACCTTAATGGTGGAGAAAGAGTGGCCCTTCTCCAGCAGGTCCTGTAGAAAGGTGAGGAGCTGGACTAAGTCACAGGAATATAAGATAATATTCCTCTCTAGACACCAGACCTCAAAAACACGCCACTTGCGAGCGTAGAGAGTCTGAGTAGACTGTGCTCTCGCTCCCTGTATTGTGTTTACCACATTATTGGGCAGTCTGGAGGCCATTAACCGGTCCCTTTCAGCAGCCAGGCCCAGAGCTGCCACAGTTCTGGGCGTGGATGAAGGATCTGCCCATGGGCCTGGGTCAGCAGGTCCCTATGGGGGGGCAGCTGCCATGGTGTCCCCTCCAGCAGTGAAATCACCTCTGGGAACCATGCTTTAAGTGGCCACCTGGAGGCTATCAGTATTAGAGAGAGAACCTCCCTGAGTACACGTTCCAGCGTCGCCTGAATCAGGGGAACAGGTTGAAATGCGTAATACAGCTTCCACGCTGGCCAGCTGTACGTCAGGGCATCTGTCCCCAGTGGTGCCTCTGTCTCCCTTATCAAATGATACAGGGCACAGTGCGTATTGTTGCTGCAAGCGAACAGATTTATGTCGGCCCTCCTGTATCGTGCCAGGCCGGGTCCACACTCACAACTCAGTCCGCACTGAGGGGACACTGCATGCAATAATGTCCTGAGAGCGCACACTGTAGCTGCACTCACACAGTTACATGTAGGAGGATATGTATGAAGGCAGCAGAGCAAGAAGTGATTTAAAGATGAAAATGTACCAGTGAGAGAGTCTGCGTGAAGTTAATGATGTCCAGTTAACCAGTGACTACAGGATGCAGTGGTAGGTACGATAATCATAGCCAGTTATGAATCTTAGTGCACCGTGATAGACAGCATCCAACATCTGCAGGGTGCTTGTAGGAGTGTTCATGTAGATAATGTCACTGTAATCAATGGAGGGAAGGAAAATCACAGTCACAAGGTGTTTCCTAGCATTCGGTGTTAGACATGATCTGTTTCTGAAAAAGAAACTCAGTTTAACTTTCAGTTTCTTTAGGTTTTCCACGTGGAGCTTAAAAGAGAGCTGCAAATCAACAAATATACCCAAATATTTATAGGAATCTACAAATTCAATAGGGACACCAGTTGAGGATAAAATCGGAGGAAGAACTGCTGGGACCTACTTCCTGTTATAAAAACATCCCTTTGGTTTTATCAGCATTTAGGACAAGTTTGATGTGGAACAAATCTGACTGGATGATGTCAAAGATGGATTGCAAAAGCTGGAAAGCCTTAGCAACTGTTTTAGCTTGACAATAAACAACTGTGTCATCAGCATAGAAATGTAAGGATGCATCAAGTATGCTCTGACCTAGATTACCTATATAGATTGTAAAGAGAGTGGGTCCTAAGTGAGCCTTGTGGTACATTGTTGACTGTTAAATAACTGGAAAAAGTACCATTATGTTGAACACATTGCCACCGATCTGAAAGATCATTAGAAAACCAACCAATAGTGTGATCTGAGAAACCAATATTTATTATATTCTTATTATAATTATATTCTATATAATTATTATATTCTTATTATTTCCCTGAGCTGATTTTGGTTGTGAACTGGTTATTAAAAAATAAAATAAAATAAAAACCTAACAGAATTGAACTGGATGTAAGACAATCACGTACCATCCCAGCTGGCATTTTGACGTCTAGTCACCGTTGAATCAACATCAGACGGTCGTGTTGGATAACCGTTGAATTTTGTATTGATTTTGCAAATCTAATCAACGTTGAAGTAGCAACATCATTTCTACGTCAGATTCTCAACGTTGAAATCAACGTTGAAGTAGCAACATCATTTCTACGTCAGATTTCTCAACATAGGTGAATTTGCCAACGTTTATTCAATATTGATTTTAGTTTAGATTTTGCAAATCTAATCAACGTTGAGGTAGCAACGCCATTTCCACGTCAGATTTCTCAACATATTAAGTCCTGCATTTTAACAGTTTGACACAAAAATACATTTTGATCACTGTTTCAAGTATTGAGGTGCTGATGTGATCTCATCATATAACAGTGCCACCCTAATTGGACTTGTCTATTTTCACTATGAACATAGCAATCACAAAAATGTCTGAAAAATAATTTAATCTACATTACATGTTTACAACACAGTCAGCTAGGAAGAATCCAACCGAGACCAGAAATTTAGAAAACTGCTTTATTGTCTTAGACAATAATAATAATAAAAATGGCCCAAACATTGGGCAACACTGAAAGGAATTCTTGTCCATTTCTGCTTCTGCTTTTAACAACTTTTAAAGCACTTAAATCAATTTTAAATATTTATATACAGATTTCTGTAAAATCAAAAAGATAAAGAAGATGTGGGCACTCAGCCTGGGTACAGCTGCTACTGGACCCCCAGGGTGTCTTTGGTGAACCTGTAGCCAGGATGCGTCTCATATCCAGGAAAGGGACTGCCTGTCTTGGCCAGGGCTGACTGATCTGTTTTAAAAATAAACATAAAAGAAAAACATTTCTACAGCAGCTGTTGTAATGGTAGTATAATTTTAAGCAGTGGGAATGATAATTTTGCACCACAATTTTAGCTGAACTGAAAAAAAGAACATGAAATTTGCTGAAGTCAGTAAATCTACTAATATTTTCTTCCACCTAGAAGAGTTGTTGTTCAAACTCAGCCTTTTTACAGTGCTTCATTTATACTGTCAATATTATACTTTTGATCACAATTTACCTTTGTCCACGAGAGGAAGACCTCGACCTCCAACGCCGCCTCTGAGAAAGGGACTGCCTGTCTTGGCCAGGTCTGACTGATCTGTTTAAAGCATGCAACAGCAAAATTGGTACACATCACATCGTGAGTTAGATGAATTGTTACATCTCTAATTTTGATCATATTTAAATTAAATACCTTTGATCATTAGAAAGAGACTCAGAGGGACTCCTGCTACCATTGCATCCCAAGATTTGAGATTGAGTGCTTGAGGGGATGTCCATCGGGGTTCTTTCTCACCTCACATGATCCAAGGAGCATGTGGCAGGGCATCAAATGCTTAACAGACTACAAGGGCAAAAGCAAACAATGCCCCAGGGACCCATCCCTGCCTGATGCCCTCAATAAGTTTTATGCACGTTTTGATGATCCAAACAGACCAACTAGCACCAGACTCACCTCATCACCAGACGAGGAGCACCTCAAAGTGACCGCAGCAGAAGTGAGAGGCAGTCTCAGAAGGATCAACCCTCATAAAGCTACGGGTCCAGACAACATCCCAGGGAAAGTTCTGAAGGAATGTGCGGACCAGCTCTGTGAGGTGCTGGCTGACATCTTCACCACCTCACTTGCACTGGAGTCAGTTCCCACCTGCCTGAAGACCGCCACCATCATCCCAGTCCCAAAAAGCTCCACAGTGACTGGTCTGAATGACTATAGACCGGTGGCCCTCACCCCGATAGTCGCTAAATGTTTTGAGAAACTGGTCATGTCCCACATCAAGACAGCCGTCAACATCAACGAGGACCCTCATCAATATGCATATCGTGAGAACCGATCAACAGAGGACGCTATCTCCTCCGTGGTCCACACTGCTCTCACCCACCTGGATCAGAAGGACTCATACGTGCGTCTGCTCTTTGTGGACTTCACATCTGCCTTCAACACCATGATCCCCCAAACTCTGATAGACAAACTATCCACACTTGGACTAAGCCCCTCTATTTGTAACTGGGTCTTAGACTTCTTAACAGACAGACCACAGTCCGTGAAGATCCACAACTTCTCCTCCTCCACCATCACCCTCAGCACTGGCTCTCCTCAGGGATGTGTGCTGAGCCCTCTTCTGTTCACTCTGCTCACATATGATTGTATAGCCACACATCCAGGCTGTCATATTGTTAAGTTTGCAGATGATACAGCTGTGGTGGGATGCATCACAGATAATGATGAATCCAGCTACAGACAGGAGGTGGAACATCTGGAGAGCTGGTGCAAAGAGAACAACCTTCACATGAATGTGAAGAAGACGAAGGAGATGATTGTGGACTTCAGAAGGAACAAACACACCCACACCCCACTGTATATAGGTGGATCTGCGGTGGAGGTGGTCTCCNAAGCTAAAAAAAAAACAACTACTGTATATTCTTTTAATTAACCCCGTTACCATTAGATAACGAAAAAGAATCTTAAGACTTGCATCAAAATATATTTTTCCTAATAACTTTAAAAGATTATACAGTACTGTTCTTTTTCTCGTTCAAGACTCCTTATAATTTCTGTTCTTTCTTTCTGGTATTTCCTACAGACAGACATTACATGTTCTATAGTTTCACTTTCCCCACAAAACTCACATCTTCCTGTGTCATGTTTCCCCATTACGTGTAACGTTGCATTAAGTCCTGAATGACCCAACCGTAGTCTAGTTATTATTCTTTCCTGTAACCTATTTCTTCCAACACTCTTCTACTTTCTCCAACCTTCCTTTGAATTATATACAGTAGAGCCATCTTCCTTTTACATCCTCTTCCCACTGCTTCTGCCATTTTTGTCAACATTTTCTTTTAATAGCCTAATGCTTTTAGTCTCTGACTTACTAAATGAAACTCTTATATTAGTTTATTTTTCCTTTGCAGATTCTTTGGCCTTCTTGTCTGCCATTTCATTTCCGTTCACTCCTATATGTGCAGGTACCCACAGAAACACAAGTACCGTATTTCTGGACTAGAAGTCACACCTTTTTGCCTAATTTGCATGCCCTGCGACTTATAGAGAGGTGAGACTTGTTTCTGGATTTTTTCCCATATTTTTAGATCAAATTTTGGCTCAGATATGACCGTTTTTCCATTTTGGCAAAAATTGTGCAGTACCACTTTCGGCCGCTAGGCGTGCAGTACCACCTTTGTCCGCTAGGGTACACCAACCGTTCCCACCTCATGTGTCCAACGAGAGCCTCCTCTGGACGGACTCAGTCTGTCGCAGCCCGGCCTCCTGCTCTGGAGGTATGAACTAGCTACTTCGCTGTTAGCTCAGTGTTTGTTAGCAAAATAGGTCAAGAACCACAGGACAGATTTTGATCAAACTTACAGAACGTAATCACTAGTTGGATATTTACAACTGATTAGCTTTATGAGGATATTACCATTGCAACAAAAGTCAGATTGGTCAACGCAATTGTCTTCCCTATAATGATGTATGGTTGCGAAAGTTGGACATTTAGAAAAGAAGAGAAAAGAAAAGTCGAAGCTTTCGAACTTTGGTGTTGGAGGAGAATGCTAAGGTGCACAGTCTTGTGACTTCCCGTATTGACTACTGCAACTCCCTTCTCTACGGCCTCCCCAACAAATCTCTCCACAAGTTACAGATGGTCCAGAACTCAGCTGCCCGTGTCATCACTCAAACCTCCTACTATGATCACATCACTCCTGTCCTGCAGCAGCTCCACTGGCTCCCGGTTAAATCACGCATCATCTTCAAAATTCTACTCCTCACGTTCAAAGCTATCCACAACCTTGCCCCTCCTTATCTATCTGACCTCCTACAAATCTCCATCCCATCACGCTCTCTCAGATCCTCCTCTTCACTACATCTCCATGTACCCTCTGCCCGCCTCTCCACCATGGGGAGCAGGGCCTTCACCTGCTCTGCCCCTCACCTCTGGAACGCCCTACCGCCAGACCTTCGAAACACCACCTCCCTTTCTCTGTTCAAGACTGCCCTGAAAACCCATCTCTTTAGACTAGCTTATCACTAACTTTACTAAATGTATTTATCCATTTTATATCCTTTATGTATTTTATATTTCAATTTGTCGCTGATAATGTTTGCTCTGTATTACACTGTGTTGGTTTGTTAAGTGTCCTTGGGTGTCCTGAAAGGCGCTTTTAAATAAAATGATTATTATTATTATTATTATTATTATTATTATTATTATTATAAGAATTCCTTGGACTGCCATGATGACAAACAAGGCAGTTTTGGACCGCGTCAAACCGATAATGTCATTAATGGGCAAAATTACCAAACAGCAGCTCTCATATTTTGGCCACGTGATGCGCGCTGATTCTTTAGAAACGTCAACGATGCTTGGAAAAGTCAGTGGAAAAAGAAGACAAGGCCGCCAAAGAACAAGATGGCTCGACACAATTATGACAACAATGAATTTGCCAATTGTGGAATTGAAAGAATTGGTGAAAGACAGGAAGGCGTGGCCGCGTGGAGTACGAAGATTCATAAAATGACCGAAAGTCGGATGCGACTGATCGGATAATCATCATCATCAGCTTTATGAGATGTTTGAGATAAAATTCGATGTTTTATCCACCTTATTTCTAGCCCCCATGATTCCTTGCGCGAATTATGGGAACGACTTCCGCCAGAAGTCGGAAACCGACACTTTTTTTTACACGCTAGCAATGCGCTAACCGATTTTCGTCAGAGGTTTTAGGTCATAAGATATGTGGGAACACGAACGATCACAACTCAAATGTGGAGATATTGTTTTACCGCTACCTACAGCTATTGAGGGGTGGGAGGACGACTTGAAGAAGTGGTCGAAAATAACGTACACTAGCATATTTAGCTACTAGCATACTTAGCTACTTTGTTGACTCTGTTGCTTCATGGAGAAGCGATGAGCAATCTGAAAAGCTCTGAAGCTTAGTATCTTCACAGTAACAAGGTTGGTCCTGTTATGTTAGGAGAGGTGGGACACAATCTTATTTACCTTAAAGGTATTGTAACATGATGTTGGAAATTTGCATATTTGTCACAACATATATATCTTATATCATTCAGCTCTGTTCGTTTTTGCAAAATAAATTATAAATATATTAAAGTTTCATTCCAAGTTATGGTAGTTTTTTCTCTGGGACACGCCCCTAAAAATCAGCACACTTCCGCAAAACGTCATCGTGACGTACCCGTGGGTAGCCGCTGCTCAACGCGCATGTAAATAATAATGGCGGAGCATGTCGAACAAACACAACCTATTGTTAGTACATGAATGTATTAAAGCAATCGAAGGGTTATTATTCATCCTATACAGTTATTGGACACTCGATCAATTGAAAAGTGATTTAGACACGGTTTATTTCATACACAGTAGCTAAGTGAGGATAGCTTTGTGATGTAGCTTCTTTGTTCTTGGGCTATGCTAACAGAGTCCCGATCGCGTTTGAGATCTATCATTTTAAGACAGTAAATCATCCAAAACTCTCATTAATAAACCCTCCCTGAATAAAAAAACTTACTGATGTTACTTGATCGCGCAGACATAATTTAAAAATACATAAATAGCTACGTGTGTTTGCTTCTGTATGTCGGCTAGTGTGTTAGCAGCGAACAAACACAACCTATTGTTAGTACATGAATGTATTAAAGCAATCGAAGGGTTATTATTCATCCTGTACAGTTATTGGACACTCGATCAATTGAAAAGTGATTTAGACACGGTTTATTTCATACACAGTAGCTAAGTGAGGATAGCTTCTTGATGTAGCTTCTTTGTTCTTGGGCTATGCTAACAGAGTCCCGATCGCGTTTGAGATCTATCATTTTAAGACAGTAAATCATCCAAAACTCTCATTAATAAACCCTCCCTGGATTAAAAAAATTACAGATGTTACATGATCGGCAGTAAGATGGTTGCTGCAGACATGCGACTCTTAGTAGGAACCCATCGGTCCCTCGTTCTCTGTACTTCCATTCTAGGCAAAGTTTCTCATCTTTTGGGAATTTGTGAATGCTCACTTGTTCACTGCTGATATTAGAACACCCAAATGCGCTACAACGTGACTGCATTTTTCAAGTTACACAAAAAAAGAGGCCATCTTTCAGAAAAAGAATCGGTATGGCAAGCAGTTAAAACACAAAACAAACGGGCAAGGCTCTGCCTTATGGCCAGTGCCCACGGGTACGTCACAATGACGTTTTGCGGAAGTGCGCTGATTTTTAGGGGTGTGTCCCAGAGAAAAAAACTACCATAACTTGGAATG
>JBBPBX010040297.1:0-29442 GCA_038048925.1 Garcialebias charrua
TACAAATAGAGGGGCTTAGTCCAAGTGTGGATAGTTTGTCTATCAGAGTTTGGGGGATCATGGTGTTGAAGGCAGATGTGAAGTCCACAAAGAGCAGACGCACGTATGAGTCCTTCTGATCCAGGTGGGTGAGAGCAGTGTGGACCACGGAGGAGATGGCGTCCTCTGTTGATCGGTTCTCACGGTATGCATATTGATGAGGGTCCTCGTTGATGTTGACGGCTGTCTTGATGTGGGACATGACCAGTTTCTCAAAACATTTAGCGACTATCGGGGTGAGGGCCACCGGTCTATAGTCATTCAGACCAGTCACTGTGGAGCTTTTTGGGACTGGGATGATGGTGGCAGTCTTCAGGCAGGTGGGAACTGACTCCAGTGCAAGTGAGGTGGTGAAGATGTCAGCCAGCACCTCACAGAGCTGGTCCGCACATTCCTTCAGAACTTTCCCTGGGATGTTGTCTGGACCCGTAGCTTTATGAGGGTTGATCCTTCTGAGACTGCCTCTCACTTCTGCTGCGGTCACTTTGAGGTGCTCCTCGTCTGGTGATGAGGTGAGTCTGGTGCTAGTTGGTCTGTTTGGATCATCAAAACGTGCATAAAACTTATTGAGGGCATCAGGCAGGGATGGGTCCCTGGGGCATTGTTTGCTTTTGCCCTTGTAGTCTGTTAAGCATTTGATGCCCTGCCACATGCTCCGTGGATCATGTGAGGTGAACTGTCCCTCGATCCTCTGTGCATACGCGGCTTTGGCCTTCTTTATGCCATCATCCAGTTCTCTCCTGCACTTTCTCAACTCCTCAGTGTCTTTAGACTTGAATGCAGTGTCCCTGGCTGCCAGCAGGGTGCGGACATCCTTATTTAGCCAGGGTTTTTTGAGGGTGATGGCAGGTGTGGGTGTTTCACCTTTCCCACCCACATTTTGATTTTGTCAGTACTGGGAGTTCAACCGGCGGTCTTCCGATCACAGGCCCACCTTCTCTAACCTCTGTACCACCACTCCCTCTTGGAAGGTGGTTGGTTTACAAATACGGTGGTATGTTGTCGGCCATCTTAGATTTTGATGAGGCAGTCCAATTTTGGAAACTAAACTTCCTCATGCTTGGATGCAGTCACACACCAAAATAGAAGTCAGTAACTTACAGTATCACGCTCACAACGTGCACAGACAGACTGACGGATGGAGGGTATTCCCAATACCAACACTTCACTCCACATCAGGGGATGATAAAAGCCTGACTTCACTTGAATGATTACAGCTTTCACATCAAACTTTATGACCATCTTGTGTTGAGAAATGACAGAAGTAATCAAACACTGACAATAAGTTATGCACAATCACATGTGATACCATCAGATGTTAACCTCATGACAGCATGTGTTGTAAATGAGTCAGCTACTCCCACATCAAGTGTAAGCTCAATATCTATAAAACTGACTGAGTTATAACCATTTGTATGTTGGCAAATTCTAATCAACTGCACCAGCCATCTGGAACCGGCTGACTTCAGAAGTTAATCTGTTATAGATGTTGATTTGTTGATTCTGAAATTTTCAATAAATCCACACATCTGATCTGCAAGATATTTGGCTAAGGAACAGGATTGACTTCAACAGATATTGCTACGGTTTTAAGCAAACATGCTGAAAAAACTTGCTGAATCTAAGACTACAGATAAAAGTACAAAGTCATACTTAAAACATGTAAGTTTCTGTTAGAAACAGTGAAATGAAGCAGTGGAGCCAATCTATTTTGGAGCAGCAACAGCGGCCTTCCAAAGCAGGTAAGAGACAGACTCACGCTGCACTGAAAACAGATTGAAATAAAGTGACTGACTGAAACAACTTCAATTTCCTGAAAGAGACCGACTGAACGCAAGATCATACAATCTGTTTCCCCTAAAACATTTTATTTCAAAGTTTGGTAAAGAACAGAGCTGCTCACATGTTGCACTGTATGACACAGAGTTTTCATGTCAACTGACACATTTCTATTATTGGGTGCACGTCTGTGTGTGTGTGTGTGTGTGTGTGTTTCTTTGAGCTGACAGGTGCTATGACACATGCACTTGTGTGAAATTGAGGCTGCTGGAGTGGAAGTAAAAGCCTGAACATGATCTTGTTGAGAACCAGCGATGATCTCAGTAACGCTGCCTCGCATCAGCACCACGGTACGATTCCTGTTACAGACAGGAGTCAAAGCTTGAGCTTTCATCCTCCTTTCAGTCGTACACCTCTGTGCTTTCACTCCCCTCGAGAGTCCGTTTAAATCACATTACCGGTAGACTAAAAATAGATCTGCTGTAATTAGCTGGCACAGGTCCCACCCAGAACACACAGATCTATTGCCTTCATGTGCATCTAAACAAGGAAAAAAGCTTGAAAAGCCTGAATGAAATGAAGAAAAAAAGGCTTTACATAGATGAAATTGAAATAAAAACAAACAAAAAAACATGAAGGCGGTATTTATCTGTGTTGCAACTACCGGTAGTTGGAGAGTGTTATTTGAGAATGAGTGTCACCCAAGGCAGACAGGTCCTAGGTGAGGGAGCAGACAAAGTGCAGCCCAAAGACCCATTATGACGAGTCAAAAAAATTGATTTAATGTTCCCTCGCCTGGACGTGGCTCACCGGAACCCCACTCTGGAGCCAGGCCTGGAGGTGGGGCACGCTGGCGAGTGCCTGGTGGCCGGGCTTTTACCCAAGAGCCCGGCCAGGCACAGCCGTAAGAGGAGACGAGAAGAAAGAGTTTAATAGGAATTTTTTCGCCTCCAATTCCTAACGGGTCCAGTTTCATTACTTGTTATCTGTCTAAGCAGACCTCACTTGTAAATGAGTCTTCTAGGCTCAATGTGACTTATCTGTCTAAATAAAGGTTGAATGAAATATGATTTTTTTTACACCTCCCCTCTCCTCGTGTTTCTCTTTTTCTTATCCAAACAAAAAGGGCAGCACCTCCTGAAGGCTGCGGCCTCAGATACCCGTTTCCCCATGTCTGTTTGTTTCCATTTTCACGGACAGGCTGTACTGAAATATAATTTTGTTGTGCTTTGGTACAACGACAATAAGCCGACTCTGATTCTGATTTTACATTGTACGATAACAAAAAAAGAAAAATTGCAAAAAGGGATGAATAATATTGCAAGGCATTGCACATAAAGCTAGATGTAATATTTCCAGCAGGCCCTGTCCATTCAAATAAATGCACTAATTAGTTAGAATTACAGTAGTTGTTTCATCCACAACTCATGTACTTTGTAGTTTGGGACAGGTGGTTGAATAGCAACTTGTCAGGGGTTCACTATGTATCCTGATGAAGAGATTAAATGGAAGTCTGTGCACCTAATTGTCCATAAAATGCAACTTGACCCCCGCCTGGGATGCATCTGCCTTGTCGCATGGAAGTGAACAGCCGCCAGGAGAGCTATTAAATCTCCTGAGACTGCAGGCTTCTGCAGAAAATTCTCAGCGGATTCAGATTGAGCATATCCATTAGTAAGAATGCTTGGTCTGCCTTCTGCATGTTTATGTTGATCACTAAGACAATCAGCTGAGCAGCCAGGATCCCTAATAGAAGGGGAAACACGAAGGAGTCCAGTAATGTTACACAGAAACAGACTTATTACCTGACGCCGATGATCTAATGAGAATTTGATCTGTTTGGCAAAACTGGAGTAAAGATGATCTCTGCCCTGCCTTTTATGCTTGTCTTCAATCCTTCCCTCCTTCAGTTTTTTACTTCAGCCAGTCAAGAAGGCACTATTGAGAATATTTTAGTATTATATCACTGAGCTTTTAGTCACTGTGTTTGTCTATTTTTGTGTACATGAAAGGCTGTTACCAAAATATTACATGAAACACAGGACAGATTTTAATGAACTTTTGAGAAACCACCATTGAATGTATTATTTCATTGCACTGATCTAAATTCTGTGGGCAGTGAGTGTGGGGTTCAGAGTTTCCTGAACCCCACACTCACTGCCCTTTGAATTGAAAAAGCTCCTCGGATGAAGAGTCCAGTTGGTTTTGTATTGAACGTTTTTTGAATTAAAGGAAACACCCTTTGTTCCAAGGCCAGTTTAAAGGTTCAGTCTGCAGTTTCTGTAGCACATCAGCACTTAGAAAAAATTTCAACAAGCAAAGCATTCTGATCCCTCCCCCTCAGAGCCATATATGACTCTGCCCCCTTGTGGTCTGTTTAAATTTCATTTCAAGCTCTGTTTTTATTGGCTGATTCAAATTTAAGCTCTGTTTTTATTGGCTGGTTACAAACTTTGTTTTTATTGGCTGGAAAATGGCGGGTCACTTTTTCTTTTTAGAAATGCTTATTTACCACCTGGAGAAGCAAGGGGACAATATTTTTTTTTAGTTTTTTTCAGAGATTACCTCTCTAACATCAATCTAGTGACAGAGTGAAGAAATATGTTAAAAATATATTGTTAGAAAAGTTACATATAGCAGCTTTAAGTATCATTATTATTATTGGTTACTTTATTTTTATTTCTTTTCTTAAGCTTTTTTTTTAATAATAGAGAGAAAGAAAAGGAAAGACAGAAAGTAAGACAACAAAACACAACAATTATCCACAAAAAAGCACAAGGCAAACACACCCAACTTCCGTCTGCAATCCTGCAAAGTACATGACAGAACACAGCAACACATGCATAAAGACTAATAACATTTATGACCTTGCAGTAGATTTCCATAAATATACATACCATACCTACAAATATATATACAGTATACATACATATACATTCATATTCATTCATATACCCATCTACATATCTGCATATATCTACATATACATCCCTGCATCCATTTGCGTGTGGTTGTGAGCATGCATAAGTGAAAATGTTTCCTCCAATAGAACAAATAGTACCGGTAATCGTGAGGAATCAGAGATCCGCTCCCCCAAGGCCCGAGGCAGGCAAAGGGGCAACCAGAGCCCAAGACCCCAAGCAGGACCCCGAGCCCAGAGTCCCCAGGGCCACCCGAACAGGACGAGCCACTCACCAACTCCCCCGATCCGACCAAAGGGGAGAACAGGAGAAGCCCCACCAGTGACTACACACAATGACCCCCCGGGGTCAACAGCGACAAATTCACAGGCCCCCGCCGGAGCCCGCTGCACCAACGTAGCCCCAGGGCCAGTCACCGAGGCCCGGGCACCGGGGACACCCACCCCTCAGGCCCAGACCCGACAGGACCAGGAGACCCGAGCCCCACCAGGCAGCCACCAGGCCGAGCCGACATACGCCCAAGCGCCCAACCCCAGACAGTGAGGGCCCCAAGCATGCCCGCAGGCAAAGGAACAGCCACCAGGTGGCCACGCGGCAGGAGCGCGACACTTCTTTTATTAATCGATTGTAACTATTTTCACATTATTCAACAACCAAAACAGATTTTGTTTTTTAATGTAATGGCTAGGTATTGAAAAACAATAATTTATCCCTCCCCACTACCCATTTATGTTGCTCTTATTTTGAAATGTAACCGGAAGTTATGTGTTGAGAGAGGCGGAGAAAATAAGTTATGGAGACGCCGCTAATGTTGAACTGTGACGCCGCCGATGTTAAACCTGAGACACCGCTAATGTCGAACCGGTGAACACCATAAACATACAGTAATATGTCTGTGTTAACACAAACGGCTTGCTTTTTTATTCAGCCTTTTTTTTTCTTATTATTGTCCAATCAGATGTGGCCCTCCAGACACGCCCATTGTTCTATCGTCCAATCACATGTGACCCCCCCCCCCCCAGATACGCCTTCCAAATTTATCTGCAGAGAGACCTACTTGGCAGAAGTAGAGCAGAGGCGGTGTTTCCAAAGGAAATTAAGTACATTTTACAAATGACCAACACAGAGAAAACGGTTTTACCCAAGTCCTCCAAAGTGTGGGAGCACTTGAAGCTTCACAAAGATAAAACCTGCGTAAAATGCAGCTTTGAAAAGTGACAACATGGCACGAGAGAACCACAGGAAATGCAAACATGTGAGAGTCGTAAACTAACTTCACTGCAGTGTGCATGAAGGATCAACAGCAGGTATGTCTCGTCTCTACAATAAACCACATTTGCTCCAAGTGAGAAAATGTAACGTCAGTCTCTCGGGTAGCTGAAGCTGCTGCTTGTTTGATTAAAGGTTCAGTATGTAATTTCTGGAACACGCTGGAACTTAGGACAATTTTGAACAGAGACACATTTCTGATCCCTCCCACTCAGAGCCATATATGGCTCTGTTACCCCTTGCTCTGCTGAAATTCAAATTCAAGCTCTGTTTTTATTGGCTGATTCAAATTCAAGCTCTGTTTTTATTGGCTGGTTACAAACTCTGTTTTTATTGGCTGGTTAACGGCGTGTCACTGTGGCTTTTTAGAAATGCTTTTAGAGAAGCAAGGGGACAATAGTTTTTTTCAGAGATTACTTGTCTAAAATCAGTATGTCAGGAGGTAGTGACAGAGTGAAGAAATATGTTAAAAAAATACTGTTAGAAAAGTTACATACAGCTCCTTTAATGACAATGATGAAGTATGTGTGTGTGTGTGTGTGTGTGTGTGTGTGTGTGTTACTTTTTATTTAATTTAATTGGTACAAGCAGTGTTTAAATGTGACATGAATAAATCTAACACAAAGATGGTAATAATTTAATGATTTAGGTTCAATCTAAAAAAGCTAAGTCTGGTCCTCTGGACATTCAAAAAACAAAACAAAGCAAAAAATTGTAGAAACGTTTAGTTCCCTTATCAGTCAGTCACTCGGTGCAACACGATTGCTATGGGAAATTGCGCCCCCGCGCGGTTACCTGAAGGAATACAGTACATTCACGCCTTTACGGCAAGGGGCGTCAGCGTCACCCCATAGGCCCCGCCCTCTGGGTACTTAGACGCGGACGCCCATCCAAACAGTCTCTTTTTGCCCTTCACCTCGCTTAAACCTGAACTTTGTGGGACTTCTCTGTTGTTACATGGCTCGGCCAGAGGTGAGCTTGCTCCCTACGCTAAGCATACAGAAAAATGTCCTGCGTATTGCTGGGCTGGCGAGAGCTAGTCCAGCGTTTTTTCTCCTGATCTTGAAGTTTCTCTCTTCGCAGCTGCTTCGCTCGACGGCGCTAACTGCGCCACACCGCTACCCTGCTAACGAGTAGCGGGCTAGCCGGCGAAAGCGACGCGACGAGGGAGACGTCTCCGGACAACGTTAGCACTGCTAACAAGCTCGACTCTTCTCAGCCATTGCTCCTGAGAAGGTAAAGCGAAAACCCAAAATTCTAAGAAGACCAGCAGGCCAGCGAGCCCCAGCTCCCGTGCCTTTTCTCTTCTGCTGTTCTGCCACTCGGTTAGCGGGCGCTAACTGCACAACACGCTACCTGCTAAGCTAACGAGGCTAACAGGCTAGCAGCCGTGAGCAGCTCAGCGAGAGGACTTCTTCGGACAAAGAGCTCCGGCAGGCCAGCGAGCTCCGGCTCCTGAACCTGCTTCAACGGATCTGGCTACCCCCTTTCAGCAGCGGACACCCATGAGGCACTTCCGGTTGGCTCAGGGATGCCACACGCGAAGACACTCAAGGCTTTTCTCGCGGATGACCCCGGATAAAGGAGAGTGGAAATCGAGTAACCCCGCTGCTAACTGGCTAGCTCCCACGGTTAGCACGGCTAACCGAGAGCACCCATGACAACACGGGGCGGACGATCAGCGTTGCTAACACGATTAGTGCGGCTACGAGCGGACAACGAAGGACTCTATCGTGAGGTATGTGAAAATGCTTGATCTAGCTTGCTAGCTAACCTTTTGCCTGTTTCGCTATCCTGTGTAGCCGAATCGACGGTAGATTTCATCGCATAACTAAGTTTATTTACCGATGCTGCGTTGCTCGATGGCCCGTTTAGCACCGCTAGCGGGCTCATGAGTACCTCCACGTTTAGCCTCGGCTAACAAGGAGGCTCTCTGACCAGCACAGTCCAGGAAGAGGAATTTCAGCTTACCTGTCCAGCTACGCTAACTGGTAGTTTTCCTATGCCCACGACGAGAACATTGTGACGCTGAGAGCTTATCCACCCATGAGGCTATGGATGACTCTCAGACGTTAACCATGGCAGGGCCCGAGGGACCCTGGTGGGATGGACAAGGACGAGCGGCCTCGATGTTGTAGGTCCACCAGGTAGAAAAGCTGCAGGAGCTGAGGGGGCCACCAACAAAAGGAAAAGAAAAGTCACATCTTTGTGCAGAAGTCACGGGTCACCGCAGTACTTCTCCTTCGGTGCAGAGAGAAATCAGAAGCCTGCATGACCCTAGGATACCCCTGCACCATTACAGGCACTTTCACTCACAGAGGGAGAGAAAATGCCGAAGTTTTACCACCAGTACCTGTGTTAGAGGAGCATAGACTAGCTGGTTCAGAATGTTTAAACACACAAGAACACTCAGACGCTTGTGTAATAATAGAGAAATTGCCGTCCACACATGACAATAAAGTCTCAGACTACCGAGTACTTCCTGGTCCCAAAATGGGAACAAGGCTTGAGGCCCATCTTGGACCTCCGGGATCTGAACAGAAGAAGAAAGACATGCAAGCCTAGGATGTTGACACTCAGACGAGCTATCTGCTCGGTTCAACCGAGAGATTACTTCTGCACGGTGGATCGGAAAGACGCTTTCCTCCACGTGAACATCCTGCCCTGCCACAGAAAATATATCCGCTCTGCCTTCAGGGGCTCCGCGTCCAAGTTTTTTGGTAGTACCTTTTGACCTGAAAACCGCATCCCGGGCATTCATGAAATGCCTGGACGCGGCCCTGACCCCGCTGAGGGATTAAAGGGTCAGAGTTCTGAATTATTTAGACTATCTGTCCATTCCTAGACAAAGCAGACATCCCAGATTATCGTATTTCTGGGAGTACAGCTCAACTCCACACTGTACAGAGCAAGGCTCTCAGAGGCAGGGGTTTCAGCCCTCCACCTCTGCCTAGCACGTTCCAGCTAGGCCAGAGAGTGCCTCTCAAGTTGTGCCAGAGTCTCTCGGACCTGTTGGCAGCAGCTATTGTCTGTGTGCCCCGGGCCCTATTAAGAATACGCCCTTTGCAGATATGGATCAACAATCAAATGTATCCTGCAGAAAAGCAAGCTGAAACCATCAAACAAACAAACACGTCCTGCCCCCCCTCAGGCGTGCAGGGAGGATTCTGATCAGCTCAGAGTGTCTGACCGCCTCAAAGGGAGGATGGGAAGCAGTCTGCAGAAACCAGAACGCCTAAGGCCTCTGGAAACAACGGGAAGCAAGATTACACATCAACTTCCTGGAATTGAAGGCGGTTTACCTGTCAATGAAACACTTTTTCAAAGAAAAAGGGGGCTGATTGCTGGACAACATGTCCTGGTAAAGTCAGACAACAGGGCAACAGTGTCCTATATCAGCAGGGAGAGAGGGACAAGGTCCCGACCCCTCATCAGTCTGACACACAAGCTGCTCACGTGGTGAGGCCCCAGAATACTGTCTCTGAGGGCGACATACGTCCCGGGCGAGGCCAACCACGGGGCAGACGCCCTCTCAAGAGGACCGCTGTTAGCCTCAGAATGGAGGCTGAACTCACGGGTCGTGGACCAGATCTGGTCACGATACGGGCGGGCATCCGTCGATCTGTTCGAATGCAAAACCAGCACGCACTGCACTCTGTGCTTCTCTCTGAAGGAAACAGATGTGCCGCTGGGAGCAGATGCCCTGGCCAACAGCTGGCCAGCAGGGACGCTATATTACGCGTTTTTCCCCCGTCCCTCTGATTCAGGTGACATCGGAACGTGTACGCAAGGGATATCTTTCCTTGATATCAATAGCCCCCAGATGGCCACGGAAACCGTGGTTCCCAGAGATAATCTCACTGTCGTCAGGAACACTGTGGCAGCTGCCCCTCCCATGGGGACCTGTTGACTCAGAAACACGGGCAGTTCTTTCACCCACGTCCAGAACTGTGGCAGCTCACAGCCTAGCCGCTGAGAGGAACATGCTGATTGCCTCTGGCCTTCCCAGCAATGTCATAAGCACGATACAAGGAGCCAGAGCACAGTCAACTCAGACTCTCTACGTTCGTAAATGGCGTGTTTTTGAGGCTTGGTGTCTGAAGTGGAATGTTATTTTATATTCCTGTGACTTGGTCCAACTCCTCACCTTTTTGCAGGACCTGCTGGAGAAAGGTCGCTCATTTTCCACCATTAAGGGTTTTTTGTCAGCCATCTCGACATGCCACGAAGGCTGGAGGGGTAAAACACCTGGTGCTCATCTTCTCATGATACGTTTCATGAAGGGCGTACTGAGGACAAGACCCCCAGCAGGACTTTGGCCCCTGATTGGGACCTACAGTTAGTCCTGGATGCTCTTTGTGAGCCTCCATTTGAGCCTAATAGCAGCATTAAGATACCCCAAGTTCACACGAGAAGATGTAAAAAATGGCAGGTTGGCTTTCTTGGACTGTGAGGTCTCAGTTTCTGATAGAGGAAATTTGCAAACTGAGGTGTATTGCAAACCCACCCACACAGACCAGTATTTACAGTTTGACTCCCATCACCCTCTGGAACACAAGTTAGGAGTCATCAGGACTCTGTACCACAGAGCAGACAGCGTCCCCACTAACTCAGGAGCCAGACAGAAGGAGAAATCACACACAAAACAGGCTCTAGAGAAATGTGGATATCCTAACTGGGCCTTCCTGAAAGCAGAGAAGAAACCCAAACAGGACTCTAGCCAGCCATCAGGTGAAAAGAAGGAACCCAGACCAGTGGTCATTCCGTATGTTGCGGGAGTTTCAGAGACATTGAGACGTTTATTTTCTAAACACAACGTCCCAGTGGCTTTTAAACCCCAAAATACATTACGGCAAAGACTGGTTCATCCCAAAGATCCAGTCCCCCGGCACAAACAGAGTAATATTGTGTATGCTGTTCAGTGTCAGGAGGGCTGTGATCAGTCTTACATCGGGGAAACTAAACAGCCACTGGCCAAAAGGATGGCCCAGCACAGAAGATCAACATCATCAGGTCAGGACTCTGCAGTCTACACTCATCTCCAGGCCAGCGGTCACTCTTTCAGGGATGAAGATGTTCACATCCTTGATAGAGAGGAACAATGGTTTGAGAGAGGAGTAAAGGAGGCCATCTTTGTGAAAAGAAACCGCCCATCATTAAACAGGGGTGGAGGCCTCCGGGTTCAACTGTCCCCCTCTTACAATGCTGTTATTGCTAGTATCACTCAGCCCTCTGTGAATAGCAAACAACCATCAGGGTGCTAACGATCCATTGTTAGGCTGATGGTCCTCCTTGATCATGTGAGCAGCTGGTTTCGGCTGTCATCAGCCAACTGGTTGTGTAACACTGTGAGAGGGTGCTATTTATAAGACTGAGCTGAACACAGCTTCTCAGACTGAGGAAGTCTTTCGGACGAAAGACGAAACATTTCTACAATTTTTTTTGCTTTTTTTTGAATGTCCAGAGGACCAGACTTAGCTTTTTTAGATTTTTCTACCTGGATTATTGAGCATGCATCAGGGTAAGCTGTTTTCTAGATGTGAACTCTAGTGTATTAGCCTTTAAGTAATAATGTAGTCTATCACAGTATATATATTATGTGTGATGGGTTCTGGTTACCGAGCACAATGTATTGTTGTCTGTGAACCAGCGGCAGTGACTATGTTACCTGCACTGGATGAAAATAAACTACCGGTACTTGATTAAGTTATGATTATATAAAAAATGGGCTCCTAAGCTAAATGAAATAGATAAATAAATGTAATTTGTGTTTGTCTCAAGTCCAGAGAGAATAGTTTAATCAAACAGTAACATTTCCTGAGCATATAAAATCAGTAAAAGGTATAGAAAAAAAGTGTCATAACTCTTCAGACTCCATAGGCAAAGTGGGCAGTTCGTCCGAACCCCCCTTGCCTACGCCCCTGTATATGCAGCTAACAAATATTTTTTAGCGGCGTCTCCTTTCATAAAACACTGTAAGCGCGCACACAAGAACTTCCCACCCACTTCAAGAGAACGCCCCACCCACTTCAAGGCAGCTCTCCGGACAATGCGCAATGAGCAGGGGCAGGCCGGGCTCTGGGCCAACCAGGGAAGAGCTGGGCTGGGGAGGGCCGTGCAATGCGAAAACGGCTAAAGAGACCTCTTCCAACCTCCATACTCAGTTGCTGTTCCTGCATCATATCAAGGCCCAGTCAAGCACAATGTGAAATGATCAAAGAGCCGATGAGAAGGGGTGAAAAACACACGTCTGAAAAATGATAAATCTCATGGTGATGCATGAACAGGCAAGCAAATAACACACACACACACACACACACACAAATAAACAAACAATCAACAATGGACTGTTGGGAGAAACAGTAGGTGTGCTGCATCGCTAATCATGCACGTCCTGTTGCAGCCAAAGGTGACCTGACAAACACAAATGAAATCAGCAGAAACATATGGTGCCACGTTTGGTCTGGTCCAAAAGATTTCCCACATGGATTCAAGTCCACAGAGCATGAGGAAATGTTTGATCCTTTACCATTTTCACCGGCCAGCTTGCCCACACTAACACACACCCTGCTGCTAAAGCCATTTCACACTGCACAACAACACAACCCATCAGAATCAGCTGGATCACAGCTCTACCAACTGTGCCACCATGCTGCCCTCAATAAATAAATGACCAAGTAAAATGTATTTGTCTCATTTGTTTAACTGGTTATCTTACTTTAATTTTAGGACATGTGAAAATCTGATTATGTTTTTAGCTCATATTTATGAAGAAATATAGAAAATTCTAAAGGCTTCACAAACTATCAAGCACCACTGTACATTTTGGTATTTGCCAAAACAAAGTACTAATAAAAGTACTAGTAAATGCAATTCAGCTTTTACAATTACTTTGCAAATGCATTTAGACATTAGAGAATTAAGAATTAGAATTTGTTTATTTGTTTGTTTATTTATGGGAAGTATGTGGTCAGATCTGTAAAGTCCCAGAATCCACCTCTGCTCAATGAAGCCATCCCCTGCTGAAACACAGCAAACTCTTTGAGCTCAGCTCATGTTAGGTTTTTAAATGTTGAGTTGAGTTGTCTGTGTTGAAAGTAGTAGAAAGTAGAGCTAATAGATGGTAAGCCCAAGTTGTAAAACCTCACCGGCTGATATGTCAAAGTTATTCAATACTTTATTTGTTGCATATCATTAATTATAAAGAATTTAATGATAATGTGAGATATTTCAAATGCCAAAGATACCAGGGTTTCTGTGGGGTCTTAAAAAGTCTAAAAAAGTCTCAAATTGAAAGCTTGCTACTGACAAACATGTGACACATTGCAGCCAATCAGTTTCGTGAGAGTCCGTGTCACGTGATCGTCGGCGGGCAAGAATAAAACGAAGAAAAAGAATAACAACAGCAGAAGAAGACAGCGTGCTGTTGCTAACATGGGGAAATGCAAATTCAACATCACTTGGCTTGAGAGGGACGACTTTAAGGTTTGGTTAAAGCCTTCACCAAACGGCGACTTCGAGGCCTACTGCTGCGTATGTAAAATAAATATTAAACTCGGAACGTTAGCATGTTAGCACGTTAGCGCTGTGAAAGGCCTGCGACAGACGACGCTATTAGCCAGTTCTGCTGCTCCAGCGTTGGTGCATCTACTCTGCCTCGGAGAGACAACGGCTCAGCAGCTCCTGCTAACAGGAGCGACCTTCGTGTTGTCTTCGGGTCAGAGGCTACATTACGAGTGGAGGTTCTCTGGGTTCTTCACTCATACAGCGCAAATTAAGACATTGGAGACTTGTTTCAAACAATGTTTCCAGACTCGGACATCGCCAAATCTTTTAAGTGTGGAAAAGACAAAACTGCATATATTACCCGCTTTGGACTAGCAGACTTTATAAAAAGAACTAATTTCCAAAGTGACTGGACCGTTTGTGCTCATGTTCGATGAAAGCCTGAATCAAACCACCAAAACCAAGCAGCTGGACCTACACCTTCGTTTTTGGGAGGAGGGACAGGTACAGTCCAGATACCTGGGATCCCAGTTCATGGGGCATTCAACAGCTAATGACTTAATGAAGCATGTAAAAGTAAGTAGCCTACCGGTAAATGTTTTATTTTTAACAAACATGTTTATATGACAGCTTTAGTTTTCAGATGCAAATTTGATAAACCTGTTTAGGCTATATATTTCTGTAAATGTGTTTTATAAGTATACAGTATTAGTACTAACTTATACTGTATATGTGTTTGTTGACATAAGTTGTTGTTTGAGGACTCTGTATTGATTTTGTTTGAATTTAACTTTTTGAGGAAAAAGGGAGCAGATATAATTACATATTTTCTTTCTGCTTCTTTTAATTTTATTTATGACTCGTTGTTTTTATCATAATAATAATTGGATATTTTTTTGGTTGAATGAATGAATATAATTTAGGCCTGTGTCTCAGTCAAAATAAGACAGAATACAATGTCTGAAGTCTCATATTTGTTTTTGTCTTTCCTCAGGAGTGTGTGGACCAAAAGAGAAAGGCAGCAGAGGATTACCTGGAGGAACTCAAAAAAAGGAGGACCACAGTACAAACAGTTGCTGAAACTCTTTCCAAAGATGCAGACAAATTTGCAGAGCAGGCTGAAGGTAAGGCTGGCAGTCAGATGGCTCAGTTGATAACGAAGTCAAACGTTCTGAGGAGAGCTAGCAAGGATAAAGCAGCTGAGCTGAAGAACATTGAGGAGGAGATTCTTGCTAAGGGAGAGGAGCTCAGATGTATGTAGTCCACATACAAGCATACATATATCATACATATATCATATACATACATATATTATCCATAACACTGCATGTAAAATGTGTTTGTTTCGTTTTTTCAATAAAGTTACTTCTCAAGTAATTAAGTAATTATGCATTTCTTCTGCACATTTCTGTCGTGTACATATGCTGTGAATAGGTCTTAAATTTGATTCATACTGGTCTAAAAAAGGTTTTAAAAAGTCTTAAATTTGAGTTGTTCAAACCTGCAGAAACCCTGGATACAATCTCAGCAGTTTTTAAAAAAATATATTCATTTAATTAATTAATTTGTTTATTTTATGAAATTCCTCTGAATAAATCGCTTTGTAAATATTAAGGAGTCAATGGGCAGATGAATCAATCAACTGGTGCTCTGATGATTGTTGCAGCAAATAAAAATAAACTTTGAGCTCAGAGTAGGGCTGGGCAATATGGACCATAATTAATATCTCATTTTTTTTTACAAAAATCATGATATACGATATATATCTCAATATTTTTTTTCTTTCCATAAAGTAATAAGAAAAATATATTTGAGTCAAAATTGTGTCCCAATTGTCACACAGGCACATTTATTAACACAGCAGTAGTGTAAAACAATCACAAAGCCTATTTTTGTTTTACAGAAAAGAGCTGTAAGAATTATCACTAGAAAAAATTACTGTCATCCATCAAGCCCATTATTTTATCAACTGAAGTTAATGAAGTTCTATGGTTTGGTTATAATATTTTATCAGTTATGTATAGGGCTCAGAATAATGCATTACCTTTAAATATCCAAATGCATTTTGTTAAAAGACAAAGTTGTTATAATCTTAAGGGGACAGAGATATTCATAAAACCAAAATTCAGAACTAGTTTGAAGGGACGTTCTACCTCAATCCAGGGAACTGGATTATGGAATGGTTTGGAGAATGAAGTTAAAAATGCCAAGTCAATGTGTACATTTAAGAAAATGATCAAAACTGAATTGTTAAAAAATATATATGAAGTAGCGTAATGCATATTGTATTAGAGTAAAACATTTAGAAAGAGTTATTAATTTTGTTCAGTTACTGAAGATTATTTTTGATTGAACTAATTGTTTGAAAAAAGGGGCATATATAATAAGATTTTTACTTCCTTCTGCTACCATTCATTTTTTTTTATATATTTTGTATGTTATCGTTTATGGAAATGTTTTGTATTTTATTTAAAAAATGAACACATTTTATAAATAAATAAATAAAATAAACTGTAGCTGTACAAAATAAATGCATAAAAAACTATTTACATACAGGCTATTAAATACAAACCAGATTCCAAAAAGTTGGGACACTAAAGAAATTGTGAATAAAAACTAAATGCAATGATGTGGAGATGGCAAATGTCAATATTTCATTTGTAATAGAACATAGATGACAGATCAAAAGTTTAATCTGAGTAAATGTAACATTTTAAAGGAAAAATATGTTGATTCAAAATTTCACAGTGTCAACAAATCCCAAAAAAGTTGGGACAAGTAGCAATAAGTGGCTGGAAAAAGGAAATTGAGCATATAACGAACAGCTGGAAGACCAATTAACACTAATTAGGTCAATTGACAACATGATTGGGTATAAAAAGAGCTTCTCAGAGTGTCAGTGTCTCTCAGAAGCCAAGATGGTAAGAGGATCACCAATTCCACCATTGTTGTGCAGAAAGATAGTGCAGCAATACCAGAATGGTGTTACCCAGCGTAAAATAGCAAAGACTTTTAAGTTATCATCATCAACCGTGCATAACATCATCAAAAGATTCAGAGAATCTGGAACAATCGCTGTGCGTAAGGGTCAAGGCCGTAAAACTCTACTGGATGCTCGTGATCTCCGGGCCCTTAAACGTCACTGCACCTCAAACAGGAATGCCACTGTCAAGGAAATAACAGAATGGGCTCAGGAATACTTCCAGAAAGCATTGTCAGTGAACACAATCCACCGTGCCATCCGCCGTTGCCAGCTGAAACTCTACAGTGCAAAGAGGAAGCCATTTCTAAGCAAGCTCCACAAGCTCAGACGTTTGCACTGGGCCAGGGGTCATTTAAAATGGAGTGTGGCAAAATGGAAGACTGTTCTGTGGTCAGATGAGTCACGATTTGAAGTTCTTTATGGAACACTGGGACGCCATGTCATCCAGACCAGAGAGGACAAGGATAGCCCAAGTTGTTATCAACGCTCCGTTCAGAAGCCTGCATCACTGATGGTATGGGGTTGCATGAGCGCTTGTGGCATGGGCAGCTTGCATGTCTGGAAAGGCACCATTAATGCAGAGAACTATGTTCAGGTTCTAGAACAACATATGCTCCATCTAGACGTCATCTCTTTCAGGGAAGACCCTGCATTTTTCAACAAGATAATGCCAGACCACATTCTGCAGCAATCACAACATCATGGCTACGTAGGAGAAGGATCCGGTACTGAAATGTCCAGCCTGCAGTCCAGATCTTTCACCTATAGAGAACATTTGGTGCATCATAAAGAGGAAGGTGCAACAAAGAAGGCCCAAGACGATTGAACAGTTAGAGGCCTGTATTAGACATGAATGTAGAGCATTCCTATTTCTAAACTTGAGAAACTGGTCTCCTCTGTCCCCAGACGTCTGTTGAGTGTTGTAAGAAGAAGGGGGGATGACACACAGTGGTAAAAATGGACTTGTCCCAACTTTTTTGGGATTCGTTGACGCCATGAATTTTTGAAAAAAATTTCCCTTAAAATGATACATTCTCTCAGTTTACACTTCTGATCTGTGATTTGTGTTCTGTTCTGAATAAAATATTAGATGTTGGCATCTCCACATCATTGCATTTAGTTTTTATTCACAATTTGTTTAGTGTCACAACTTTTTGAGAATTCGGCTTGTAAGAAAGCACAATATAAAATTGTGTTAATTTACTTGTAGAGGAGAAGGCAGTAAGTGTATATGATGAAAGGATGAAGAAAGAAAGAAGAGTGCAGCAGTTCTTCAGACTGTGAAGAGATCGCTGGTACATTGTGCAATAATTGCGCTCGTGGGGTCGATCTTCTATAATTTGTTTTTCCGAATCACAGCACAAAGAAAACTAAATAAAAATGCACAATATAAAATTGTGTTAAGGTGCTTGTTGAGGAGGAGGCAGGTCCGACCGGCCGGTTTAAAGAAAAAGCCACCTTAAGCTCAGGTGGACAACCTGTCATTTCCGCTGACTCACTGGTTGAAATGGACTTGAGATCTGTCCAGGGTGTACCCGCCTCTGTGAAGGCTGGACATGAGCACCAGCGAGCAGCGACCCAAAAAGGAAGAAGTGGGTAAAGATAATAGAAGGATGGGTTTTTGTATCATCAGGGCCATGCATGTCTCCACACCTGCTGTCATGTGTGGTGGAGGAAGTGGCAGCATCTAGCCAAAGCGAGCAGCGCTTTCACTTAAAATAACCTCGTTCGATATGTTGCTCTAAAAATATTTGTGTTCATTTGCAAAACATCCTGTCTTTTGAGCTGATTTTTTTAGGCTATTTGTTTTTTTATATGTTAATATGTAATTGGTGAAGCAAGAAATCTTATGTCTTATCAAAAAAGGAAGAAGAAGCGTTACATGTTTTGATCACATAGAACCTTGCTGGGTATGAAAATCTGGAAAACTGTTTGGTTTGACACAATAAAACATTTTCTTGAACATTTTATGAAAACCTATCCGGAGTGGGTTTTGGATTCAGTGTAAGACAGACACAGGAATTAAAAACAAGAACATTTTTTATTATTACCTGCTGGATGGAGGAGTCATGAGGTGGAGGAAACTGGGAGGAATGAACAAATACATGCATGTCATGAAGGGGCAGAGATGTGAGCAGATGGGGGGCCGGCGAGGGCTGCTGATTATGACAAAACTTGCATTTTTACATTTCAAGCTTAAAAAGTTAAGCATAGTGATTAATCAGATTAATCACAGCCCCAGAGTTTGATTAATACAATAAAAAATTGTAATCGATTGACAGCTTTAATATACATATATACTGTATATGCACTCCTCCTGGACATGATGCTGCTCTGGAGGGGCGTATCCTGTGACTGTTCAACAGTCTCACACACTCATCCAAGTCTCTCTGAAGAACATCACCAAAACAATATGTCAGCAGACACTGGTGCTCGTGACTCCCGTGAAGAATCCAGCTTCTCGAAGATCTGCAAATAGCTCCATCCAGAACTGACACCAACAGAAATCAAGTTATTTTCAGTATATCCATGTTTGAATTATGGTTACTTGTAATTAAATTAGTTTATGAAGACCACTTACCTTCCCTTTCTGAATATGGACCACCAGGACTCAATCCTCTGGTTGGTTGTGGAGGAGCCATACATGTGGCTGGATGCTGGATGGAGGCAGCGTTGTGATATTTTGTGATCTTTTTATTATTGGATCAACATGGCACACTGCAATAACAACGTGTTGATGACTGTGCCATGTTTGTTAGGTGGTGAGAGAGATGGACACAAAAAGAAAACAAAAAGATGAATTATTAATCGCATCAGAACATGGAAATGGTTTGACATATAGCTTTTAATTTAATATTTAAAATGCTATTCTAAACAACAGTGTTGTAAGATGTCAGAGATTAGCTTTTAATTTAATATTTAAAATGCTATTCTAAACAACAGTGTTGTAAGATGTCAGAGATTAGCTTTTAATTTAATATTTAAAATGCTATTCTAAACAACAGTGTTGTAAGATGTCAGAGACTTGAATAGATAAACATTTACAGCACTGACACAGCAGCAGTGTACAGTTTAGCTACCTGTGGCTGCTAGCTAGATCAGAGGCTGTTTCCTTAAACAGTTACAGAATAGTAAATTGATAATGATGATTAACGTTATCATAGCCAACTAACACGTAAATACAGAAAGTAAATGTTAAACTAGCATTACATCACTGACAGGCAGCGTTAGCTGTGGCTAAAGTTGCAGCAATGATGGATAACATTACCACAATTAACAAACACGTAAATACAGAGTTTATTAACCTTACCTTAAGCTATATCTTGTAATTTAACCTCTATAAATAAACGTGAAGTTTCAAATCTCGAGGGAGAATCGACCCAGAAGAAGAAGTACAGATGCGCTGCGTCAATACCTCTTTTTTGTTCGACTGCCCCTAGTGGTCTGGAGCACTTCCGTTGTAGCTTTTTCTATTTGCAGCCGTATTTTTAAATTTGCTGCTGTTTTTTAAAATTTGCAGCTGTGTTTAAAATTTGCAGCTGTTTTTTAAAATTTGCTGCTGTTTCTAAAAATTTGCAGCAGTTTTTTTTTTTAATTTGCTGATGTTTTTTTAAATTTGCAGCCGTGTTTATTTCTTGCAGCGCGTTTGCACCCCTCGGCCACCGTAGAAATGTGTTGGAGACACCTACATTGACATTGAGACTTTTAAAATCAATATCAATAATACTGCTAAAATGTTTTTAACATGTTCAAAATGCAAGTGTCAAGACCATGACAATGAGAATGGTTAGTCATGAGAATCTTTGCAAATGCATTTAAGACATGTTGCTGACTATTACAAAAGTTAGTTCCCAGCAGTGTCAGCTCTTTGGGATAACTTCAGTGCAGAACCCAAATCTCAGAGACAGCTCGTTTATTAGATATTAAAGTACATGTGGTCTGTGATTATATTGTATGTAAGAAACGAGTAGAGAACTGAGGATGGCTCAGTAAAATAGAAACCATGCTGTTGTTTTTTTTGTTGTTTGTCCGTTTATTGATCAATTTTAAGAGAACCGTTGTATTCATCAATTAAAGTTGTGTTGTACAGAAAGTTATGGGGTGATGCCAAAACACATATTCACTCCTATAATATTTAGTTTTGTACTGACTAGTTTGTATCAGGATTTCATTCATTTAATAAACCTGCTTTTACTTTCTCTCGGTTCGAAAGCAGCTGAGAAGAACTCCATGCATGCAGTTCATTGTTGACTAGCAAAAGATGAAAAATGCCATATTTGGCTGAAATGGAGACAAATGTAGCAGTGACTTCAGATGTCGTCTCCTGCTCTCTTAGCACAGGTTCGGCAGCGAATCATTAAACAACACACTTTCAAAATCAATATTTAAACAGAAACCTACGGTCAAAATAAATAAAAAAGGTAGGGGAAAAAACAAACTGGTTCAATCCTGAACCAAAACAAAGGAAATAATTCAGTGGTTTGGCTGCAGCTTCACACTTGTGCAGACAGCTGCAGCAGATATAAATAGCTGCACCACTGACATGTGTGCATGTGTGTGTGTATGTATGTGTGTGTGGGTGGGTGTGTGCGTGTATGTGTGTGTGTGGGGAGCTGAACTGCCAACAGCAGGACCAAGGCTAAAAATAGCAGGCAGGCAGCTGACTCCACTGGATCTGATTAGCCCTGCAGAAGCTCTGCCCACCCGCCTCCAGCAGCTCCCCCAAGCACCTGACACTCTGCCTGTGTGTGCTGTATGTCCTTACTCACTGCACACATCCACAACCACACACCAACTTGTTTGAAAAATGCTTACAGTCCACATTCTGAAGTGGGTTTGAACTTTCATCTTGAACTAAATTTCATGCCTACATTTTTATGATTCAAACCTGACAAGTGATCTAAAACCAAAGAAAACTGATCAAACCAGAACAGGGAAATTAGAATTGAGCAGGGAATGCAAGTGAACCTAAGTGTTTGATGCAAGATATTCAAGTGGGTAGGAGTAACAATGTGCAAATGAATAGGTGAAGGGAGCAATTTTATTCACCACCAGGTGCAAAGGAGGAGTCAAGGGGTGGGAAATGGTGGCCTTATGCCTCCTACCCACTGCACAACTCGAAACGCGCCTGCCGTCCCCTTTTTGCCGCTGGTCACGGTCCCACTGAACCACTGAACACCGTCTGATGACGTACACTAGGGGGTAGCAGAGGGAGGGGTCTCTGGCTTGTTTTCCGGGTTCAGTTGTTGTTTTAACTGCACCTCCGACGGTCTTCGATGAGATTAAAACTTTTTTTTATGTTTGGGGTGATCTACACTGGAGAGGACAGCAGCCTGTCAGCAGCAACTGTAAAAATGCCACGTTTCTTACCGGAGTTTGGGTCCAATTCCTGGAGGCTCGATCCGGTGAGTTTAAAAAGTCCGAAAAAAGTCCCGTTGTGGTTGTGTAATCAGATAGCGAGGCTCTCCCGACTGTTTGCCGGATGCGTCGAGCCGCCAGAGATCAACATTTGGGACGTCTGCGGCTCGACGGCGACGCGCGCGTGCGTGTGCAGGCTGCCGTCGCGCCGCTTCGATCACTCGAATCTCGCCGCTTCCTTGTTCGCCGTGACTCCACGCGTCTCCTCCATAGACTTTGAATGTAAACCGGCCGCTTCGGCCGCTCGACAAAGGGGGCAGTGGGTAGGAGGCATTAGCCAATCCGTAAGGCAGCCCAAGGGCCACTATCTGTGTAAACTAATCTTTTAAGCAAAATTTAAAAAAACATTGTTTCCTCAAATTATTGTATATACAGTATTTTCTGGTGTATAGGTCGCACCTGTGTATAGGTCGCATTGTCCAATAATCACCAATAGATTGGAAAAATCCCTAGATAGGTCGCACCTACATTTAGCTCTGCTGCAAATGTCTGGCACAGGAGCGCACAGCAAGGCTTTTAAGAAGATTAACCCTTAAAAACAATTATTTGTTTGATAAAAATTATAGCAAATATATGTCTGAGCTGAATTTATCCTTAATAAATGAACGTAATTGTGAAATGAGCTGGATTTTAAAATTTGTTTCGCCGAAAGTGATAACAAGCCATATATAGGTCGCACCTGAGTATAGGTCGTAGGCCTTGAAAAAAACATAAAAAGGTGCGACCTATACACCGGAAAATACGGTACTATATTTCAGAATCAGAATCAGAATAAGCTTTATTATCATTGTACCAAGATACAGCAATAATATGACCAGCTGCATCACGGTGTGGTTTGGGGCATGTACTGCATCCTGCCACAAGATCCTCCAGCGCATCGTGAGAGCAGCTGAGAAGATTGTCGGCAGCCCCTCACTACAGGACTAGGCCGCAGTATAGCTCTGCGTTGGGCCGAACGCCGCTCGACGCGCGTGTGCTGTGCACAGGCAGTTCACAGTATAGCTCAGCGTGAGGCTCCAGCGTTTTTGCTCCAAATTCTTGACGTCATTTGAGCAACAGCAGGGCAGAGCGTTTACCTACGGGACAAATTGAGGTCACTGATTGGTCAATTGCTGACACGCCTACTGAATTGATTGACAGGCCGGGTGGGGGAAAAAAAGGCATGAGCCGGCAGCTGGCTCTGGCTGCAGCCGCTGCAGTGTTCTGTGTTTATATGTTAATAAAACGTTCTAAAAAATAAAATAAAAACAGGGAGCGCTGGTCCAGCACACCAGAACACCAGAAAATCTGCAGAACCTTGCGTAGCCACGTTGGACCCGAGTTTAATTTGCTCGTGACAAATTAATTCATTTCCTCATCATTTCAGTCATGGAGTCAGAGGAGGAGGAAGCGATCACTTGACTTTTGGCAAAAAAACTAAAGAAAAGTCCAGATAGGGATGAAGAAGGGGAATTTAGTACGTTTGTGTCACATACAAAACAGTCCGGCGCCGGGCAGTTTATTGTGAGACAACACGCTTGCGCTCGCAAAATTCGAGCTTGGCACGTTCGCGCCCGCATTCAAAGGCTTGTGCCGCTGCGTTCGAGCGGCAACGAGCGGCATTCGGCCCAACGCAGAGCTATACTGGGGCCTTTACACAGCAACCACCTCACTCGGAAAGCCCTCTGCATGGCAGGTGATCCCACACACCCACTACACAGCTGCTTCAGCCTGCTGCCATCAGGGAGGAGACTGAGAAGTCTCCAGGCTCGAACCAGCAGACTGAGAGACAACTCTGTTCATCAGGCAGTCAGGATGCTAAACTCTCTGCCTGCTCTGCCTTCCCTCCCACTTGTACTGCCTTAACACAAAAAAACTTTCACACATTACCACACAACTTATTTTTTTTTTTTTGTCATCATTTTCAGGCTCTTGTGCTCTCTCTAAATCAACCAAGACTGGTGGAATGTCCTCCATGGATGGTGGTGTTATGTCTAAACTAGCATTTGCCTTTTTTTTTTCTTTCTCTGTAAGCCTGGGATGCAGCCCTCCATTTCTCTCTTTGTTTCTTTCTCTCTCTCTCTGAGGCAGATCATCTGACTTTACATATATAATCTGTCCGTGTTGTTTTCATCTTTGATAACTCTCTCTTCTCCTAGCAAGGTATTCCTCCCTTGCCACAGGGTCAGCATTAACACGCTGCCTATGACGAGCAGTTTTGGCTTGACTTGACAGTGGCATCTAGTAAAATAGATTGAAACAATAAATGGCAAAATACATACTGTAACTACCCCAGTAAAGTTACATGTTCCATTGTATTTGTAATCATAATATTGTTAAAAAAAATACTAAAACTGTACAAAAACCTATTCTGGAAAAAAAAAATACAAAGTACCTTTTTTGCATTTGAGTCTTAAATTCAAATATAAAAGCACAAAATCTACCCTTCAAGAACATCAATGTATAATTAAAAACACGCTATAATGGTTGCACCACAATAATTGGTCTCACCAAATGATATTTTCCCATTAGGTCAATATTAACAGGCAAATGATTAGCTTCCTTAAAAAAAAAAAAAACAAGTACCGTAAGCTTGCCACACAAGGCAAATATGAAAGTCATGATCAAAACAGATAATTGTAGGCATATTTAAATATTAAGTTTTTTTTCTGAGGTCATACCACATGATATCCAAATATGGCAACTATATACAGACTGCTAAAAGTTATATTTTTTTTATGAAATTTGAGAAACATTAACAAACCTCTTTGCTTTCTCCAGGGGTTCTTGGCAAACTGTTGGATGATGCAACTTACTGTTTTTGACTGGATTTCAAAAAAATTTGTCAAAAAATGGGAATTTCTTTATGGGCACACCACATGATATTTTGTTAAATGGACATCATCTGACAAAGTTTGTTTATATGTTATAATATAATTATAACTAAAAATGCTTTGAAAATTTGTACAGGATGAAGAAAAAAATTTGAAAATCATGCCAAATAAGAAAGAAAATATATTTGAACAGATTTAATGTAATTTTAAGACATTTTTGAAACAGTAATCGAGTTTGGACAGTCGCATCATATGAAATTAAACCTTTTTTTAAATGTAAAAAGTAGAGCTGGACAAAAAAAAATGGGCATCATGTCATTGACCTATAAGTATAATTGGGTAGATTTCAAAGTCGGGAATGTTTTGAAAGAATTGAAGAAATAGAGCAGGTTTTTTTTGTTATTGTTGTTGGTGTGTTATTTTTTTTTTTGTATGATGTTTTATGGGTCTGTGGAAGTAATTTGATAGTGTGTGGGGGGGGACTACAGAAGAATCTATAAACAGGGAGGATTGTGTGAATACTGACACAACATTTGCACACCATTGACAGTAAACTGTTCTACATTTATATATTTTTAGATGAGACTAAAATATACTGTACAGTAAATGACAAATGGTCAAGAACTTAAGTATCATGACTGAACCAATTTTATAAACTTTTGCTTCTTTCTGTAGAATCAACATCTATTGATTTCAGAACAGCACGTACACACAGAGTTTTTACTTGTTCCCTTTCAGTCTGGTCTCTCGGTGCAACAAACTTGCTATGGGAATTGTGCCCCCGTGCGATTACCTGAAGGAATATACTCACGCCTTTATGGCTAAGGCGTCACCGCCGCGCCAGAGGCCCCGCCCTCTGGGTACTTAAGCGGCTGACGCCCATCCATCTTTCTCTTTTTGCCCTTCACCTCGCTAAACCTGAACTACCTCTTCACGGGACTTCTCTGTTGCTTCATCCCTCAACTTGAGGTGAGCTTGCTCCCTGCACAGAGCGCACAGAGAATTATTCCTGCATATTGCTGGACTAGCGAAAGCTAGTCCGGCACATTTTCTCTTAACCCCAAAGTATTTTCTCTCCTCTCTCTACAGATTGCTTCGCTCGACGGCGCTAACTACGCCACAAGAAAAAAGCTACCTGGCTAACTCCTAGCGAGCTAGCCAGTGAAAGCGAAGCGACAGAGGAGACATTTCAAGGAAAAAGAAAAAGGATTCTGGAAGGTCTCGCTCGCCTCATCTCGGACATGCCTCCAGAGAAAGGAAAGCAAAAGGCGAGACTTCCAAGGAAAACCAGCGAGACGTCGAGACCAACTTTGCGCGCCTGTCGCAACGGATGCAGTTTCTCCCTCGCGGCGACGGACACCCATGAGGCTTGTCCAGTCTGCCTGGGAATGCTTCACGCAAAAATAGCGCTGGATACGTCCAACTTTTGCCCACACTGCAGCCTGATGCTGGATGCAGTGTTGCGACACCGGGTTGACCTCGTCGCCAAAGCCATGGGCACTTCAGCAGTACCAGCGGATGCAGACACCATGGAGCCTCTCAATCCCACGCCGGAGCTCGAGAACATGGCTCTACACGACAGCACACGAGTCGAATGGGGTGACAGCCTTGACATGCTGGCTCCTATGGTGGACTTAACAGTTGAGTTCGACACCCGAGGTATGATGAACGAGGACGAGATCTCGATTTCAGCCTCGGGCGAATCTTCAACGGAGGACGCAGACGTCGAACTGGAGGATCAGGGAGAAGATCTCTCCCAGACCCCGGTACCTGTGCTCCCAGAAACCGACTTTTCCATCCCTGCTCTGTTCGACCTGTGCCACAGAGCAACGGACGCGTTGCACATCCTATGGCCCGAGCCTCTTCCTCGCCAACAGGTCACGAGGCTGGCAGGAAACTATTTTTACTCGAAGCAGCAGACCGCCATGAGGCAAAGCATGCCCGTGTTCCCGGACTTCATAACAGAACTAACGCGCACCTGGACTCAGCCAAGAGCCCCCATGCTCCTTCCCCTTTCACAGTTCCTCGACGTCGACGGGATGAACGAGGTGGGAATAGCTAACGTGCCTCAGACTGAGGACACACTAGCATCTCACCTGGCTCCTAAATCATACGGGACAAAACCAACTCTCCCCAGCAAGGCTTGTCGAGCTTCAGCGTCTCTACTCGAGAAGTGCTACAGAGCTCAGGGACTCGCGGCGCGCTATGAACGCGTCTGCGTTGATGCAGGCTTACCTAACGGAAACGTTACAACAGCTGCAGGTAACGACGGACAAGTAGGCTGCCACCGACTTGCTAGACGAAGCCCACAGGGCAACATACTTTGTACTCCGCATGATGGGGACAGCCGCTGTTGCTCAAGGCAGAGAAATGGCGGAAGTGGTCATCGCGATTCGCCACCTGTGGATGACTTTAAGGAATCTCCCTGAGGAACAAAAGTGCCTTTTCTCCACCACTCGATCGAGCCGACGGGGTTATTTGGTAAAGCTTTGGAGTGAATTCAGACCAAGCTGGACCAAAGGCGCAGACAGGCCGAAGCTCTCAAGGTGGGCATTCCCCGGAGAAGCTTCACCCCTCCAAGGTAGTCTGCTGGAGGCAGACCTGCACAGCCTCGACACCGCTCAGCAACGCATGCCCCACAGCAGAAGAGGCCAGCATACGAGGAGGAGCCCCGGCAAAGACCCCTGCCGGGCCCACCTCGCACCGAGCACGCATGGAGCAAAAATAGGTTTGTTCCCTTCCAGGCGGTCAGGCATAGGGCCTCCTCGGTGAACCGGGACATCAAACAGAGACGTGCCTGATGAACCAGGTCCACGTTCCCACATTACACAATCACCCGCCCACGTGGTACTGGGAATGATCCCTTCACGTCCAGACTTTTTTTTAACACGGTACAAAAAGCTGGTAAATATGTTGCATGCACAAATCATGCTTCCCCTGCTGTGAGTGACATAAAACCATGTACGTCATTGCACATAAGCACGAATACAGCTCATGAAACAGCTCCTCTCTGTTTTATTGACTCTAAAAAAACACACAAATATCTTCAGCAGAACAGGACCCTCTGGCCTGCCAGCCATCATAAGGGGAGGGGGCCATCCCCTCCCCCCTCCCTCACAGCCCACGGGGTGTTAGCCTAGTCAATAAACCCTAGCAGGGTGCCTCTGATTCGTCTGCAGTAAACAGACACAGAGGCGTCTGCAAGCAGCCCCCACACCCCTCACGGAGACAGGTGAGGGTGGTCACGTGCTCAAGCTCCCGCTCAATTGTGAATAACAGGGCAGCCAAAACACTAACCAGGCAAACATGTGACATGTCCACACCTCAGGGAGGCATGCCGACAGAATATAATGATGGGGGAAGGGGGGGCACGTCAGATGCACACAGGTAGCTACAAGTTTCACACTTTCACAGCAGCAATTGTGTTCAAGCTGCTGTGGATAGAAACAAATCAGAGTTGAATCAGATCTCTCTTCCTGTTTTTCGAAGGGGACTGGGCTCTTTATCACCAAATAATCTAAAGTCTACCAAACCTAAAAGGAGCGTCTACACGTTCTCACGTTGCAACTGCCCCTTTTTTATTAATGAGGGACATGCAATATCCAAGCAGTGTTCAGACAGCACGTGACCTCCTTCTCTGTGATGGTCCAGCTCTGCTTTCAAACAACATTTTCCCAACGGGTGAAACACAGACCCCGGCCGGTTTACCTGGTTCCGATGCTCTATTAAAGTCAAGTCAAGTCAAGTCAAATTTATTTATATAGCACAGTTAGAACAGATAAACTGCTATCAAGGTGCTTCACACACACACACAACATAAAGAGGCTCAAAAAATTTACAGAACAGTATCACACATCAATACAGTAGTAACAATTCTGATATTAACAGCAGTAAAGTCTAATAAAAATGTATAGGAACAATATTAAAATGAAAACAGTAAAAACATATACACTACGTCAGCTCACACAGTATGAAACACCAGAGAGAACAGATGGGTTTTTAGCAGGGATTTGAACAAGTGAAGGGAGGAGGCCTGTCTAATGTTGAGGGGCAGGTTGTTCCAGAGTTTGGGGCCGGTGACTGAAAACGCCCGATCTCCTCGGAGCTTCAGATGTGTTTTTGGAACCACCAAGAGCATCTGATCAGATGATCTCAGGGCCCGCGGTGGAACATATGGTTCCAGCAGCTCAGAGAGGTAGAGGGGAGCGAGGCCATTCAGACATTTGTAGGTCAACAACAGGATTTTAAAGTCGACTCTAGTTCGCACGGGGAGCCAGTGCAGGGAGGAGAGAACAGGTGTAATGTGCTCAAACTTACGTGTACCGGTTAAAAGCCGAGCTGCTGCATTTTGCACGAGCTGGAGGCGTGAGAAGGAGGCCTGACTGATCCCAGCGTACAGTGCATTACAATAATCCAGGCGGGTTGTGATGAATGCATGGATTAGTGTCTCGAGATCAGGTCTGGACAGCACCGGCTTGAGCTTAGCAACCTGCCGCAGTTGGAAGAAACTCTTCTGGAGAACGGAGCTGATCTGTTTATCGAACTTAAGGTCCGAGTCAAAAACCATCCCAAGATTTTTTACGGAGTGTTTGAGGTACGGCTGGAGGGAGTCCAAGTTTATTTCATCAGAGGCGGCAGCTGAGCTAGGGCTGAAGATGATGACTTCAGTCTTCTGGTCATTAAAACTTAGGAAGTTTGAAGCCATCCAAGTCTT
>JBBPBX010040298.1:17496-29442 GCA_038048925.1 Garcialebias charrua
ACACACACACACACACACACACACACACACACACACACTCCGGTATGTATATATATATATGGGCCCCCCAAGATGACTCAAGCCCAGGGGCCCCCATCCTCCTAAATCCGGCCCTGGGTACAACAACCTATAAAATTCAGTTTTCTGTTAGTTTTGGTCAAAGCTTGAAAGAGCCGCTGCAGAGGGACCAAAGAGCCACATGTGGCTCCAGAGCTGCAGGTTGCAGACTCCTGACCATGACTGATGAACATTTGGAAATGTGCTTGAGGCTGGCTGTCAGCAGCTACTGTCTGGACTATGCATCCCTGGCTGATTCAATTCAGTGCAAGTCATCAAAGTAAACTCAGGTAATTACAATTTTTTTTAATAATTATTTATTATATGTGTTGTGCAATACTGTATTGGCTTATTCAGTTATGCAAGGTACATCAACATACATTGTACATAAAAACGATCCTTAATACATTTGAAGATAGTTATATGTTTTGCATTTTTGTGGTGGGTAGATCAATTTGATTTGGTTGTTTTATAAGTGGCTTGCATGCTGAAAAAGTGTGAGCACCCCTGATGTAGACAATAATTAGAACTAATTTATTTTAAATGTTCTGAACAATCAACATCTTACCTGTTGTAGATAGCTATTTGGACAACCTCATTTTGGAGAAATAAATTTTATAATTTGGCCAGACTGAGCTGACAGCTAGTTTGAGTGAGGCCAAAACCAAATGGGATTACTGATAGACTAAAAACGCTGCACCTCAAATTATTTATTTGTTTGTTTGTTTGTTTAGCTGCTATTGCACTCTTATAAACTTGTAACACTACATCAGGCTCACACTACACAGAAGAAATGGTCTGATAATCCTGAAGGAAGTGATCAGGTTTGCACAGCAAGTGTCGTGCCTTCAAATAACTATACAATTATGTAAACAATGTTCAGTTTGAAAGTTTATCAGCTGGTGTTGATACAAACTGTTGATTTGAGTTATTCTAAGATGACAATAACAGCAATCCATTGCGTTTATGCTCAGACAAGGCGTTATCTCACCAATTCTGTCTCCAAACTATATTTCTCCGAACTGCGTATGTTTAAACAGTTTCACACAGCAGGTAAGATATTAACATTTCAGAACCTATCCATTGAATACTACTTCTAAATGTCTGAGCTGTTGCTTTAAGAAAGTAACTCCTTTTAGTAGTTCCTGTGTCTATTTTGTGTGTTTCTGATATACAGTAAACCAGCTGGTGCAGCAGGTGAATGTAACACACACACACCTACACTCTTTACTTCCTCCTTTCATTTATTTTGTTTCTCTTCACTCTCACCAGTCTGTCTGGAGCAGCCTGTTCCCAAGCCGTCTCACAGCAGGGATTCACAGATGGTAGAACAGAAAACAATTAAAGGAGGAACTCCTACTGTTCCAGCTTCATGTAACAGCATCACATTGAACTTCTCGCTCAGATAAACTCACACCTTCTGGTGGCTAAAGCTGACCTAACGGCAAAGAATAAAACCAGAGAAATTACGGTCCTTATAAAAAAGGCTATAGGAATGCTGAGCACTAAATAAGTGCTGAAATGTGTTAAAGAAGCTGAAACTGGGTTATTAAAATTAAAAAAAAAATTAAAAAACCTGAAAAAATAGTTAGGAATAAAAATATGGTATCTAAGACAGATGCTAAAGCTAAAAACTGCAAAGTTGTCACTAGAAGTAGCTAAACAGTAGCTAAAAGCTAAAAGTAGCACAACAGATGCTAAACCTAAATTCAACAAAACAGAAGCAAAACATATAATAGAATCAAAACAATATCTACAAACACTAAAATGTGGAAAGGTAGCTAAAAATACCTTTAAAGTAGCTAAAAGATAAAAGTGGCAAAGAAAATGCAACGGCTAAAGTTATCAGAACTGAAGCTAAAAGTTAAAATAGAAAAATGTAGGTAAAAGTGTGGGATTCTTGGTTTCCACTCCTTTTCTACTCATCAACTATGCAACTATCAGCTGATTGACTACACCTACACCTTGTCTGCTAGACCTGTTTTACCCTGCACTACTTAAATCCCAGCCACACACTCACATGGAGCATTGATTAACTTGGGTAATTCTATGATAGCCACGGTAGCCTTAGAAACGTTCTCGAGTTTTGCTAACCTGTTGTTGATCTGCTCGCCAGTTCTGTTTTCTGTTCCCATGGACCTGCCCATCTTCTCCTTGGACCTCTGGCTGAATCAGGTCGCCAAAACTTGTACACCCAACTCAGCTCAACAAACTACACTCTGGACACTTGGACAAAACATCTCTGCAGGTACTGTACTTACTTACCTCTCTGGATTCCCTCTCATCACCAAACGCTGTTTCCTTCCCACCTTGGTGCCACCTACAACAAACAAACGCAGTAAGAAAGACTTCCACCTATAAAGAACATCAAATCAATTATACCTGTTGTCAAGTTAGATGGATGAAAAGAAGTGTTGAGGTTGTAGGAGTCCCACTGTCTGCAGCCTTCTCCAAGATGGCCGCCAATTAACACCAGCTGACAGCCATCCATCTGATGAGGAACAACACTACTTAAGGCTGCAGTCCAGTGTGACCCGATGCTGGAGCATTGTGCCTCAATCGGTATTCTTGCCTTCAGCCTGAAAGTGTGTGTCTGAGAGAATTACTTACCTTGTGATTTTTGTGCCCGCAGTATCCTGTAAATCCTTGGATCCTGTTTTGCCTGCCAGTTCTGCCTCGTTGCCTCTCGCTTGCTAGATCTGCCTTGCCTATCATTGCCTGTCAGACTTGTCTGCCCCTTTGCCTAATTATTCCCACTACTCTGGAGTCTTCGTGGAATCTCCTCTGAGCCTTGCTTCAACATCTACACTTGCGCTCCAGGGATTCCAAGTGTACATTTCCACACTGTAAATAGTAAACACTGTAACCTTTTCTAATTCTGAGTTTGGCTTTTGTCCTGGTTTCGTACCACTCTGGGTTCAGTCGGTCATTCAGAAATGCTCCAGCCACAACCAACCCAGAACGAGACCAGAGGCGAGCAAACTCCTTCCTCTTCCCAGATGGAACGCATAACGAGAATCGAGGAGATGCTTCAATGAGTCTTGGTTCAACAAGAAGCCGCATAGGAAAATTAAAGGGAACTTGGAGGTATGTTTTTTTCTTTAAACCAGAGACTCTTACCTTCCCTTTCTACTTTTCCTGCTTCTTCCCCTGTCAATAACACCCCCAACGTGATGCCCGAAGCCGGTCCCTCAAGCTTGCAGGTAATCACAAAACCTTCAGAACTTTTCTTTGGAGATCCCAACTCGTGTGGACGTTTCCTCCTGCAGTGTAAACTAATGTTTAAAGGAGCTCCTCTACTCTACATGTCTGACACAGCTAAAATCACATATTTCACCAGCCAATTGAAGGGTGATGCACTTCGCTGGGCAAATTCCTATGTACTTACAATTCCATGATGTTGATCTTGTCTCTTTTGATACGTTGTTAAAAGAGTTCAGAAGAATCATCGATTGGCCTCTGCAGTGACCCAACGCCGTAAAACGGCTCCTTGGACTTCGTCAGGGAGGTTGTCCTGTTGCCGAATACGCTTTGGAGTTTTGCGTCCTCGCAGCCCAGATCAGATGGAACGACCTTGCACTTCAAGGTACCTTTTTACATTCTCTATCCGATCCCATCAAAGATCAGATCGCTGCTAGAGACAACCTGAAAGTTTTGACAAATTAATTGACCTAGCGGTGGCTATTGACAAGCGTTTCCGTGAGCGGAGAAGAGAGAAGGACTACAACACCCATCGTCGCTCCACTTCCGGGTTCGCTACGTCATCAAGTGAGCCCCGCGCTTACAAAAACTCATTTGAGAACTACAAGTCCCAAGGAGGCAGACCTTCTGGTTCACCTCCTCACCCTGCAGTGTCCGTAGGACGTTTTCTCACATTCAAAGAGCCTGAACCTATGCAAATAGGTTAAGCTCACCTGTCTCCTGAGGAGAAACAAAGACGTAGGGACAAGAATTCTTGTTTTTACTGTGGAAATTCTGGGCACTATCTGGCAAATTGTCAATTTGAGGGAAATGAAAATGCCCACCAATAAAGAGGGAGATATTGGTGGGTACTTCTGTTCTCTCCCCCGCCTGCCTGTCGATTTTTATTACCCACGCGTATCCATCCATCCATCCATTTTTGTCCGCTTATCCGGGGTCGGGTCGCGGGGGTAGCAACCTAAGTAGGGCGGCCCAGACTTCCCTCTCCCCAACCACTTGGAGCAGCTCCTCTGGGGGAATCCCAAGGCGTTCCCAGGCCAGCCGAGAAACATAGTCCCTCCAGCGTGTCCTGGGTCTTCCTCTGGGTCTCCTCCCGGTGGGACATGCCCGGAACACCTCACCAGGGAGGCGTCCAGGAGGCATCCTAACCAGATGCCCGAGCCACCTCAACTGGCTCCTCTCGATGTGGAGAAGCAGCGGCTCTACTCCGAGTCCCTCCCGGATGACTGAGCTTCTCACCCTATCTCTAAGGGAGAGTCCAGACACCCTGCGGAGAAAACTAATTTCAGCCGCTTGTATCCGAGATCTCGTTCTTTCGGTCACAACCCAAAGCTCATGACCATAGATGAGGGTAGGAACGTAGATCGATCGGTAAATTGAGAGCTTTGCCTTTCGACTCAGCTCTCTCTTCACCACGACAGACCGGTACAGCGCCCGCTTCACTGCGGATGCTGCACCTATCCGCCTATCGATCTCATGCTCCAGTTTTCCCTCATTCGTGAACAAGACCCCGAGATACTTAAACTCCTCCACTTGGGGCAGGACCTCCTCCCCGACCCGGAGAGGGCATGCTACCCTTTTCCGGCTCAAGACCATGGCCTCGGATTTGGAGGAACTGATCATCATCCCGGCCGTATCACACTCGGCTGCAAACCGCTCCAGCGAAAGCTGTAGATCACGATCTGATGAAGCCAATAGGACCACATCATCTGCAAAAAACAGATCCACCAAAACTGATCTGCTTAAAGGACTGCTTATCCAGATCCACCAAAACTGTCTTCCAGTCCCAGCTCTGGTGGATTCTAGTGCAGAACAGAATTTTATTAGCCTAATCCTATTCCAAGATTTGTATTTGCCCACTCAAGAGATTCTGCCCGTCTCTATAGCTGGGGTTACTGGGGAGACTTTAGCCCAGATCAATCTTAAGACTTCTGGGCTTCATTTAATAATTTCAGAAAATCACCATGAGATTAATGAATTTTATGTATTCTAATCTTCTACTCCCCAACATATTCTTGGATATCCTTGGTTAAAGGAACACAATCCAATTATTAACTGGGAATTAAGAAGAATAGAAAAGTGGAGTGACAAATGTTTAAAGCACTGCGTACGTTCCGTTGTCTCTAGTCAGCCTGTTGAAACTATACCACTTGAAGAGATTGATGTCTCTACCATTCCCTCTGCTTATCACGACTTGGCTCCTGTATTCAGCAAGCAACGCGCCCTGTCTCTATCTCCTCACTGACCTTATGATTGTGCAATCAAACTCCTTCCTGGTGCCACATTACCGTCAAGTCGATTGTACAACCTGTCTGGACCTGAGAGAGTCCATGAGAAAAAATACTGTACTGTATCGAAGAATCCCTTGAATCAGGTATTATACATCCTTCTACCTCTCCTGTAGGTGTTGGGTTATTCTTTGTGGAAAAGAAGGACAAGATCCTGCGTCCCTGTATTGATTATAGAGGTCTTAATAATATAACCATAAAGAATAAGTACCCTTTACCTCTAATCAATTCCATATATGAACAGCTACAGTCCGTCACCATCTTCTCAAAATTAGATGTCAGGAATGCTTACCATTTTGTGCAGATTAAGGAGGGGGATGAGTGGAAGACCGCATTCAGAACACCACTCTGACATTTTGAGTATTTAGTAATGCCGTTTGGCTTAACTAATGCACCTGCTATTTTCCAAGCGTTGGTCAACGATGTACTACGAGATTTTATTGGTGACTTCTTCTTTGTCTATTTAGACGACGTTCTCATTTATTCCCGAGATGAAACTGAACACATTAAACATGTACGTAGGGTCCTTCAAGGACTTTATGAAAATCAGTTGTTTGTGAAGGGAGAGAAGTGGGAATTTTACGTCTCATCAGTATCCTTCCTGGGATTCATATTTGAGGGTGATAGTTACAAAACAGACCCCGAGAAAACCAGGACAGTAGAAGAATGGTCAGTTCCGGAGAATAGTCAGAGTCAGTCAGAGTACTTTTATTAACATTGCACAAGTTTTCACCAGTACACCGTGAATATGTATGCACAGTCATCCGGAAAAGGCGAGTGAGTGTGTGAAGCTGCTGCTTATCAGACCACATGAGACATCATATCACATGATGTTCTTCAGCGCGGCCTCTCCCATCCGTATCGGGATGAAGGTCAAAGGTGTATCGAGATGAAGGTCAAAGGTGTGAAAAACAAGGAAAGAACCATGAGGGTCACAGCATTGGTATTAAAAAGATGTATCACATTTTGTCTTTCAAGACACCATATATAGAATAGAAGACAACTTCAGCGTTTTCTGAGATTTGCAAATTTTTATAGGCAATTCATTAAAGACTACAGCCGCATTGTCGCACCACTCTCTCAACTACCTCCATCAACCATATTTTCAAATGGATCCCCGAGGCAGACGCCGCTTTTGGCAGCTTAAGAGACTTTCTTCATCTACACCAGTCCTATGCCATCCTTACTCAAATCGCCAGTTCATTCTAGAGGCAGATGCCTCAGACACTGGGGTGGACGTAGTTCTGTCTCAACGTTCTCCCAGTGACAACAAGGTCCATCCTTGTGCCTTCTTCTCACAATGGCTATCGCAGGCTGAGAGAAATTATGACGTTGGCAACCGTGAGTTATTGGCAGTAAAACTGGCATTGGAGGAATGGCGCCATTGGTTAGAGGGTACTACTACCCCTTTTTTTATATGGACAGATCATAAGAACCTTACCTACATGAGAGATGCAAAGAGTAGCCTCATAGCCTCATGTGGCTTCCGACCTCCCTCCACCCGCCCGACTCTCAGACAGGCACGATGGTCTCTCTTTTTTAATCATTTTAATTTCATCCTGATCTTTAGACCTGGCTCTAAGAATGTCAAGCCAGATGCCCTCTCTTGTCAGTTCTCTTCCCCAGATGCTCCTGAAACCAAGGAAAACATTATTCCACTGTCTGTGTCGTGGGAGCTCTCACCTGGCCCATTGAAAAGGAGGCCTTGGATACCCAGAAGGATGAGCCGGACCCCGACACAGGTCCCTCCGGCAAACTTTCTGTTCCCTCCAACATGAGGAGCAAGGTACTGGACTGGCTACACTTACACAAACTCTCCTGTCACCCTGGCACTTCCAGCATGCTCTCCCTTGTTAAGTCTAATTTCTGGTGGCCCACGTTCAACCAAGATGTTAAGTATTTTGTTTCAGCCTGCCCGACCAGTGTAAGGAATAAGACTGGAAATCCACCTCCTGCCAGACTCCTCCAACCCTTGCCCACACCCATCCGCCCATGGGCACATATTTCAGTAGACTTTGTCACAGGACTACCTCCCTCAGAAGGTAATACCACCATCCTTACTGTCATCGACCGTTTTTCTAAAGTGGCTCATTTCATCCCTCTTCCCAAGCTTCCCTCTGCTTTTGAAACTGTGCAACTTCTCATACAACATGTCTTCCGTATTCATGGTATTCCTTCCGATATAGTTTCGGACCGGGGTCCCCAATTTATCTCTCAGGTCTGGAAAAGTTTCTGTACAATGTTGGGGGCGACATCCAGTGTCACGTTAGGTTACCACCCACAATCGAATGGCCAGGCTGAGCGTTACAACTGAGAGCTCGAGACCACTCTCCGGTACGTTGCCAAATGTAACCCCTCAGCCTGGAGCCAAAACCTGGTTTGGGTTGAATATGCCCACAACGCTCGCAAATCATCTGCTATAGGTATGTCCCCGTTTAAGGCCTCACTTGCATACATTCCCCTTTATTTCCCAGTCAGGAAACCGATATATCAGTCCTGTCCGTCTTACACAACTTCCGCCATTGCAGACGAGTTTGGCAGCAAACCAAGGCAGCCCTTACTCGCACCGCAGCCCAGAACAAGAGGTTTGCTGACCGTCATCCCTCTGCAGCCTCGTCGTATCAGATGGGTCAAAGAGTCTGGCATTCCACTAGGGACATTAATATTAAAGGACAACACCCACCATGTTTTCAAATTACATCGCCATTAATATTTATTAGTTTATTTAAAAATAATACTGGAGCGTTTATTTATATTGTAGAGAAATAACGCTAAATGTGTTATTTCATGATTTATAGCAGATTTTAGCAGAAGCTCCGGGAAAAATCTGCTCCTCTCCATATATGGGCATTCACATCACTAAAGTAACCGCCTTGGAGTTACAGGCGGAGTTATAATAAGCATTCATCAACTTCCATGACCGTTGCTCTGAGCGAGGAAAAAAAAAGTGAAGCATTTTTAAATATTCCCTAAATCTGCCTGTTGATTAATCCTGCTGTCGCTCACTGATGTCTATCATATTCTGAGCGAGCATCCACGTAGACATACTAGTTTAATTCGCTTGATCGCGACAAATTCATTAATTTCCGCATCGGCTTTTTATTCTCTCCCCCAGTGACCAGACAGGTCGGGAGTACAGAAAGGCAGCCGCGCAACGGAGCTCTGCGAGCATGCTTCCCCGTGCTCCCCGCAAAAAGGCTGGGACGGAGCGAAGCCCTGAGTCGGCACGAATTCGGAACTTCAAAGGTGACCAGCGGAACGAGGAGCCAGGGAGAAGACGTGTGGCTCGCTCCTCTGGGCAGAGGAGTGAGAGCAACAACAGTCCGCAGCAGTGTTATAAAATAAATAAAAAATAAAAACAGAGCGCTGGTCCATCTGTACACACAAATGCACCAGGAAATATGCAGTTTTAACTCCCACTTTCATAAACCTCCATGGAAACTCACTCCTGCCTTCTGGGTGGAGACGTAACTGAAGTCACTTCACACTTCGGCACTCTTCGGCCGGGTTTCCGGATTCATTCGGGACTCTGTTTTTTTTTTAAACCCTCGCCTTGCCCAAATGCAAAAATGAAAATAGACATCATATTAAACTACAGTAATTGTCCAATATGGTGAATTGTTACTGTCATGGTGGATGTTGTCCTTTAAGGACACCCTGAGGAAGATGTCCCCCCGATTCATCGGGCCCTTCCCAATCACCAAGATCATTAACCAGTCTGCAGTACGTCTTCAACTCCCCACATCTATGAGGATACATCCCGTTTCACGTCTCCCAAGTTAAGCCAGTCTCCAAGAGTCCCTTGTGCCCACCTTCCGACCTCCCTCCACCCGCCCGACTGATCAACAACCACCCGGCCTTCATTTTCAGGACCATTCTGGATGTTTGTCGCCGAGGCCGGGGATTCCAATATCTGGTGGATTGGGAGGGCTATGGCCCTGAGGAGAGGTCATGGATTCCCCGTTCGTTTATCCTAGACACCAGCCTCATTACCAACTTTTTCAATGCCCACCCGGAGAAGCGGCACAGGACACCTGGAGGCGACTCTTGAAGGGGAGCTACTGTAGGAGTCCCACTGTCTGCAGCCTGCTCCAAGATGGCCACCAATTGACACCAGCTGATGGCCATCCATCTGATGAGGAACAACACTACTTAAGGCTGCAGTCCAATGTGACCTGATGCTAGAGCATTGTGCCTCAATTGGTATTAATGCCTTCAGCCTGAAAGTGTGCGTCTGAGACAATTACTTACCATGTGATTTTTGTGCCCGCAGTATCCTGTGTAAACCCTTGGATCCTGTTTTGCCAACCAGTACTGCCTCGTTGCCTCTCGCTTGCCAGATCTGCCTTGACTATCATTGCCTGTCGGACTCGTATGCTCCTTTGCCTGATTATTCCCTCTACTCTGGAGTCTCCGTGGAATCTCCTCTGATCCTCGCTCAAACACCTGCGTTCCAGGGATTCCAAGTGTACATTTCCACACTGTAAATAATAAACACTGTAACCTTTTCTAATTCTGAGTTTGGCTTTTGTCCTGGTTTTGTACCACTCTGGATTCAGTTGGTCATTACAGAGGTCAGACTGCACATGTCTGGTGGAGATGGACATTTGAAATCAAGCAGTCTTTGACTGAATGTTCAATAAAATAAGTTTTATGGGTGTGCTGATTAAAATAAAGATTTTATGTCTGTCTGTCAAGGTGCTAAAACAATCAAATGTTGTTGTGATATTTTTGGTAATCAAAACTTCTTTTACAATCTATTTTGTGATTTATTCATTTATTTATTATTTATTTATAAAATGTATTCATAAAAAAATACAAAACAATCCCATAAACCACAAGAATACAAAATATAAAATGGCCAACATCACAGAACTGTGGCTGATCTGAATAAGGCTCATGGACTAAATCTCACCGCCTGGACCTCAATTGCATATGTAATTTGTCTTAACTGTGCTTGCTGGTAGAGTTTTTTTGATGTCTAAAATCATGTCCTAATAGACAAGATGTAAAATATCTTTTTTGTAATACCACTATCTACCCTCATGGGTCTTCTTCTTTTTTCATATCTATGATGATCATTCTGATAAGGAATGAGATGGCCGCGCTGATAATAAGCTGCAGCGTCGTACACTTAGTCCATCTTTCGGATGACTGTGCTTACATGCTCTTGTTGTACCTTGGTGCAATGTCAATAAAGATACAGTATTCTGATTCTGATTCATTTTTTTTTAACAATTCAGTTTTGATCATTTTCTTAAATGTACACATTGACTTGGCATTTTTAAAATCACTCTCCAAACCATTCCACAATCCAATTCCCTGGATTGAAGTGGACCGTCCCTTCAAACTTGTTCTGTATTTTGGTTTGACAAATATCACTATCCCCTTAAGATTAAAACAACTTTGTCTTTTAACAAAATGTATTTGGATATTCAAAGGTAACGTTATTCTGAGCCCTATACATTATCCATCCATCCATCCATCTTCTTCCGCTTATCCGGGGTCGGGTCGCGGGGGTAGCAGCCTAAGTAGGGAGGCCCAGACTTCCCTCTCCCCAGCCACTTGGAGCAGCTCCTCCGGGGGAATCCCAAGGCGTTCCCAGGCCAGCCGAGAAACATAGTCCCTCCAGCGCGTCCTGGGTCTTCCTCTGGGTCTCCTCCCGGTGGGACATGCCCGGAACACCTCACCAGGGAGGCGTCCAGGAGGCATCCTAACCAGATGCCCGAGCCACCTCAACTGGCTCCTCTCGATGTGGAGAAGCAGCGGCTCTACTCCGAGTCCCTCCCGGATGACTGAGCTTCTCACCCTATCTCTAAGGGAGAGTCCAGCCACCCTGCGGAGAAAACTCATTTCAGCCGCTTGTATCCGAGATCTTGTTCTTTCGGTCATAACCCAAAGCTCATGACCATAGATGAGGGTGGGAACGTAGATCGATCGGTAAATTGAGAGCTTTGCCTTTTGACTCAGCTCTCTCTTCACCACGACAGACCGGTACAGCGCCCGCTTCACTGCGGACGCTGCACCTATCCGCCTATCGATCTCACGCTCCAGTTTTCCCTCATTCGTGAACAAGATCCCGAGATACTTAAACTCCTCCACTTGGGGCAGGACCTCCTCCCCGACCCGGAGAGGGCATGCTACCCTTTTCCGGCTCAAGACCATGGCCTCGGATTTGGAGGAACTGATCCTCATCCCGGCCGCATCACACTCGGCTGCAAACCGCTCCAGTGAAAGTTGTAAATCACGAACTGATGAAGCCAGTAGGACCACATCATCTGCAAAAAACAGAGAAGCGATTCTAAGGTCACCAAAACGGATCCTCTCAACACCTTGGCTGCGCCTAGAAATTCTGTCCATAAAAGTTATGAACAGAATCGGTGACAAAGGGCAACCTTGG
>JBBPBX010040299.1:0-16323 GCA_038048925.1 Garcialebias charrua
GCTATATCAATCAATCACCTTTATTTTTCCAGTTAGAGTCAGTTGAGATGGAGATCTCTTTTACAAGGGTGACCTGGTCAAGTGGTCAGCAGCACACGTCACATGGTAATTGACAATAAGCATTTGCATTTACCAAAAAAGATGGTTTTATGAACCTGTTTGTAGCAGCCCTTAAACATTTTTCTTCCACTGTACAGGAGGACATGGCATGAGGTGATGCAGCCTGGATGTTTCTGAGAAGTGGAATCGGTCACCACCGCACAACCCACATACTACGGTACCCAAATACTGTAATAATACCAGTGGTGGAGAAAGTACTCAAACGCTGTACTTAAGTAAAAGTACAAATAAACAGACAAAAATTTACTCTAGTAAAAGTAGAAGTACCATATTAATATTTTTACTTAAGTAAAAGTAAATAAGTACTTGCTTTTAAAAATACTTAAAGTATTAAAGTAAAAGTACTTGCTGAATGTATTAACTAATGCAATGGTCTACAATACCATTAAGTGTGCGTACTGTATGCATATTTTCTGTAATACATTAATAGTGTTGAGCCATTTTAATGAACAATGCTGCAGATAATGCATGTTTTTATTGTGTTTACTCTGTGACACAGTTCACACTTGGACTTTTGATTCTGTGTGTCAGAATTTCAGTGATGAGTTAAATACCATTAAGCAAAATAAGAAAGAGGAATGATTATACCTTTGAAAGTTTTTATTTAACACAAAATAAAACCAATGTGTCATTTTAACTGCAGTAAACACATTTAAGTAAAAGTTGTCTGTTTGAAAAAAGGAGCATTAGACACAACTAACAAAGGAATAGATCACTTCAACTAGTTTGTCATCAACTCTAGTTAAAATATTGTCTAGTCAATCTTGTAATGGATCAACAATGAACAATACTTTAACTTCCTGACAACATTTTCAAAACTTGGTCCTGAGTGTTGAGACATTTGGAGAAATCTCTTGTCTCCTAACATCCCATGAACTGACACATTTTAATATTGCAGCAAGAATTTCTTGTTCAAGTTCAGAAGAAGTTGGTTTTCAAAGTTTTTGAGTCCATGTCTGGCTCTTTAGGGAGAGAGAATCTGTCCTGCTGTACTGAACAGTCTTTCAATAGTCTTTCAATAATAGTCTTTCACTTTTGTGTTGTTGTTATTTCTTCACAGCTCACAGCTCACATCGTGGCCTTTCTTAATGGAAGGACGTGTGTCCACTCTGTCCTGCCTCTGTTGTCCAGGACATCAGTCCTGCCTGTCTCTGGTGTCCTTCCATCTGCCTCCATCCATCACCTGTGTCAACACCTTCTGCATGTATGACTGCTGCAAAAACAAACAAAAAAACACCTGTTCTGATGGACAGAACTGCTCACATCAGGACCACACCACTGAGTGTCAGGATTGGCTCCCTTCGTCCCCCTCTGTTAGTCAGTTCCTAGTCAGTTAGTTTATTAGTTTCCCTTCGTTCCCCTGTTAGTCAGTTAGTTAATGTTCAGTACTGTCAGGATTGGCTCCCTTCGTCCCCCTGTTAGTCAGTTAGTTCATGTTCAGTCCAGTTCTTAGTCAGTTAGTTAAGTCAGTTAGTTTAATAGTTTCCAGTTTAGTCTACTGTCAGGATTGGCTCCCTTCGTCCCCCTGTTAGTCAGTTAGTTCATGTTCAGTCCAGTTCTTAGTCAGTTAGTTAAGTCAGTTAGTTTAATAGTTTCCAGTTTAGTCTCATGTTTATTCACTCTTAGTTTTACCTCCAGTTCTGTCCCTAGTTACTTTCATGTTTTAGGTTAGCTTCCCGTTCCTGCTCTGTGTCTTCGTTAATTGTCCTCAGGTGTTTGATATCGTCTCGTCTTGTCTGTGTGTATATAAGCCCTGTTCTGTGTCTCAGTTATTGTCGCGTCGTCGTTAGGTACAGCCTGGTCTTGTCTTGGTCCCGTCCTGATGGTTCTGTTTGAAATGTAAGTTTTGCTGCCTTGCCAGCTCTTTGATTTATGTTTATTAAAGTGTTCATTTTATACCTCTGAGTCTGAGTCCCTGCCTGCACAACTGGATTCGTTCTGTCCTGTGTAATTCCTGACAGTACGACGCGACCATATTTAGAATCCAGCGGGCAGGGTTCTCCTTAGAATTAAATACACCTACCTCTCGTGTCCAAGTGGATGGAGGGGGCCGTGTTTCGTTGCGGTGGTTTCTGGACCGTTCCCACGCCGGCCCAAGAGGACTTCAGCCGGGGGGTGGAGAATATGGCTTCTCCCCTCCGGGTTCTCGAGGAGGAGGGACGGGTTCAGCCCCGTGAGAACCGCTCGACGTCTTTTTCCTGTTTGTCTCACGTTCCAGTTCCTCTCGCCATTTCCGGATGGACGTCCGGAGAGGACGAGGACGATTTGTGTATTCCTCTTTTTCCCCAGTCTCCACGCCGCCGTAAAAGCGGTAAAAAGAAGAACCGGAAGCGTTCACCTGCATCTCCGTCTTGGTCAGCTGATCAGACCCGGTCCGGTAAGACCACGTTTCCTGGACACAGCCCCCTTGTTGCTGTGGGAGCGGGTGACGTGGCCCCACCTCTCAGGAGTCAGGTGGGGGTGAAACCCGACACCACACATCCAGCCGTCTCTGCTCATTCCGGTGAAACTGTGACCCACGCATCCCAGCTCCAAAACAGTGACCTCCTCCACATAAACCAAAATTTGCAGAATTTAATTTCTTCTGCTTTAGACAACCAGGACTGCCAGAGCGTTTTGTTTTCTCTTGCAGAAAAATATCTGTTGTCTTTTCCTGGTCTCATCCAGATCCCTGAATATCAGCAGCTTCTGTTTAAAATAAGGACAACTCTGAAATTAACCACCCCTGAACCAATTCAATCACCAGTCAACTCTGTCTTACATTCTGAACCGGTCCCTGTTACCCAGCCTGCAGAAGCCACCTGTTTTCATGAGCCAGCTACTCCAGACTCTTCAGCTCCAGAACCTGCTGCAGCTCCAGAACCTGCTGCAGCTCCAGAACCTGCTGCAGCTCCAGAACCTGCTGCAGCTCCAGAACCTGCTGTAGCTCCAGAACCTGCTGCAGCTCCAGAACCTGCTGCAGCTCCAGAACCTGCTGCAGCTCCAGAACCTGCTGTAGCTCCAGAACCTGCTGTAGCTCCAGAACCTGCTGTAGCTCCAGAACCTGCTGTAGCTCCAGAACCTGCTGTAGCTCCAGAACCTGCTGCAGCTCCAGAACCTGCTGCAGCTCCAGAACCTGCTGTAGCTCCAGAACCTGCTGTAGCTCCAGAACCTGCTGTAGCTCCAGAACCTGCTGCAGCTCCAGAACCTGCTGCAGCTCCAGAACCTGCTGCAGCTCCAGAACCTGCTGCAGCTCCAGAACCTGCTGCAGCTCCAGAACCTGCAGTTCCAACGTCTCCAGAGGGGTCCTTGGAGGGACCACCTCACATATCTTGTTCCGAGGGGGTCCGGGAGGATGCCCCTCACTTCACCTGTGTTGTGGAAGGTCCTGAGTCCAGGAGGGGTTCCCAGTCAGGTGGTTCTGGACTGCGCCGTCGCCGCCGTGGCAAAGATCGAAGGCAGAGAGGGCTAACAGACTCTTCAGCTCTTGTTCATGCTCCTGATGCTTCGGCTACTGCAGTCTCCTCGCCCGGTTCGTCGGCTGATTCAACGCCTGCAGCTCCAGCATGTCTCGGGAGGGTCCAGGAGGACACCCCCCACGGTTCCTGTCTCGGGAGGGTCCAGGAGGACACCTCCCACGGTTCCTGTCTCGGGAGGGTCCAGGAGGACACCTCCCACGGTTCCTGTCTCGGGAGGGTCCAGGAGGACTCGTCCCACGGTTCCTGTCTCGGGAGGGTCCAGGAGGACTCGTCCCACGGTTCCTGTCTCGGGAGGGTCCAGGAGGACTCGTCCCACGGTTCCAGTCTCGGGAGGGTCCAGGAGGACACCTCCCACGCTCCCTGCTGGCCAGTGGCCCCGCCGTCTCCGGCTCCAGGGGGCGCTGCCCCGCCGTCTCCGGCTCCAGGGGGCGCTGCCCCGCCGTCTCCGGCTCCAGGGGGCGCTGCCCCGCCGTCTCCGGCTCCAGGGGGCGCTGCCCCGCCGTCTCCGGCTCCAGGGGGCGCTGCCCCGCCGTCTCCGGCTCCAGGGGGCGCTGCCCCGCCGTCTCCGGCTCCAGGGGGCGCTACCCCGCTGTCTCCGGCTCCAGAGGGCGCTGCCCTGTCTCCGACTCCAGGGGACGCTGCTGCCCTGCTTCCAGCCTCAGAGGGTTCAGACGCCTCCACGTCTACAGAGGGTCCCGGCGCAACAGACGCCTCCACGTCTACGGAGGGTCCCGACGCCTGCGACGCCTCCACGTCTCCGGAGGGTCCCGACGCCTGCGACGCCTCTACGTCTCTTGAGGGTCCCAGCGCCGCCGACGCCTCTACGTCTCTTGAGGGTCCCAGCGCCGCCGACGCCTCTACGTCTCTTGAGGGTCCCAGCGCCGCCGACGCCTCTACGTCTCTTGAGGGTCCCAGCGCCGCCGACGCCTCTACGTCTCTTGAGGGTCCCAGCGCCGCCGACGCCTCGACGTCTCTTGAGGGTCCCAGCGCCGCCGACGCCTCGACGTCTCTTGAGGGTCCCAGCGCCGCCGACGCCTCGACGTCTCCTGAGGGTCCCAGCGCCGCCGACGCCTCGACGTCTCCTGAGGGTCCCAGCGCCGCCGACGCCTCGACGTCTTCGGAGGGTCCCGAGGGGTCCACGTCTTCGGAGGGTCCCGAGGGGTCCACGTCTTCGGAGGGTCCCGAGGGGTCCACGTCTTCGGAGGGTCCCGAGGGGTCCACGTCTTCGGAGGGTCCCGAGGGGTCCACGTCTTCGGAGGGTCCCGAGGGGTCCACGTCTTCGGAGGGTCCCGAGGGGTCCACGTCTTCGGAGGGTCCCGAGGGGTCCACGTCTTCGGAGGGTCCCGAGGGGTCCACGTCTTCGGAGGGTCCCGAGGGGTCCCAGGAGGGACCCCCTCCAGTTCCTTGTGCCGAGGGGTCCCAGGAGGGACCCCCTCCAGTTCCTTGTGCCGAGGGGTCCCAGGAGGGACCCCCTCCAGTTCCTTGTGCCGAGGGGTCCCAGGAGAGACCCCCTCCAGTTCCTTGTGCCGAGGGGTCCCAGGAGAGACCCCCTCCAGTTCCTTGTGCCGAGGGGTCCCAGGAGAGACCCCCTCCAGTTCCTTGTGCCGAGGGGTCCCAGGAGAGACCCCCTCCAGTTCCCTGTGCCGAGGGGTCCCAGGAGGGACCCCCTCCAGTGTCCTGTGCCGAGGGGTCCCAGGAGGGATCCCCGTCAGTTACCTGTGCCGAGGGAGGCTTGGTGGTCACCTCCCATGAGGTCTCGTCTCCAGAGGGTCCCAATGCCGCAGACGCCTCGTTGCTCGACGACGTCATCTCAAGGCTCAAGGTCTTGACGCTCGATGACTCCTCGACTCTCGTCTCCGTCTCTTTGCCGGACGTCCCCGATGACGTCCCCATGCCAATGGTCGTTCGGGATGCGTCAACGCCCAATGTCTCTACGCCTGCCGACGTCTCAACGATCGTGGGTTCCCACGACCTCTCTACGCTTGATGGTTCACAGGACGTCTCAACGCCCTTCGACTTCTCGATTCCCGTCTCTACGTCCGTTGACGTCTTGTGACTGGGCGCCACTGCACTGCATGAGGGTGCTCCTGTTTTGGGTGGACCCTGGAGGGTCCTACCCTCATCTTCGACTTTCCTGAGGCCTCGTCACCGACGAAGGCTCCTGGTGATGGGCTGCCTTCCTGCTGCCCGCTTGACTGGCCGCCTGCCCGACCGACTCCTGCCTGAGGGGCGGCGTCCCGGCCGACCGCCTGACCGACTCTGTCCTAAGGGGCGACGTCCCGGCCGACCGCCTGACCGGCTCTGTCTTGAAGGGCGACGTCCCGGCCGACCGCCTGACCGGCTCCTGCCTGCGGGACGATACCCTGGCCGACCGCCTGACCTGCCTGGTGGACGGGCCGTTGCCCGCCTGGACGTTTTTGTGTTCTGTGTCTTAGGGTTATGTCCCCTGTCTTTGTGTTTTTTCGTGCCCGTCGTCCCTGCGGTACCTCCCTCTGCCCGCCTTGTTTTTTGGGGTTGTTCTTCGGGGACGCCAGGGGGCGTCTTTGAGGGGAGGGGTACTGTCAGGATTGGCTCCCTTCGTCCCCCTCTGTTAGTCAGTTCCTAGTCAGTTAGTTTATTAGTTTCCCTTCGTCCCCCTGTTAGTCAGTTAGTTAATGTTCAGTACTGTCAGGATTGGCTCCCTTCGTCCCCCTGTTAGTCAGTTAGTTCATGTTCAGTCCAGTTCTTTGTCAGTTAGTTAAGTCAGTTAGTTTAATAGTTTCCAGTTTAGTCTACTGTCAGGATTGGCTCCCTTCGTCCCCCTGTTAGTCAGTTAGTTCATGTTCAGTCCAGTTCTTAGTCAGTTAGTTAAGTCAGTTAGTTTAATTGTTTCCAGTTTAGTCTCATGTTTATTCGTTCATGTTCAGTCCAGTTCTTAGTCAGTTAGTTAAGTCAGTTAGTTTAATAGTTTCCAGTTTAGTCTCATGTTTATTCACTCTTAGTTTTACCTCCAGTTCTGTCCCTAGTTACTTTCATGTTTTAGGTTAGCTTCCCGTTCCTGCTCTGTGTCTTCGTTAATTGTCCTCAGGTGTTTGATATCGTCTCGTCTTGTCTGTGTGTATATAAGCCCTGTTCTGTGTCTCAGTTATTGTCGCGTCGTCGTTAGGTACAGCCTGGTCTTGTCTTGGTCCCGTCCTGATGGTTCTGTTTGAAATGTAAGTTTTGCTGCCTTGCCAGCTCTTTGATTTATGTTTATTAAAGTGTTCATTTTATACCTCTGAGTCTGAGTCCCTGCCTGCACAACTGGATTCGTTCTGTCCTGTGTAATTCCTGACACTGAGCCCACACCTGGCCTAAAATGCTCCCATCATTCATGGTTGAGCACTGGCTAAGCAGTTCCATCTGATCCAGGTTTGAACTTGAGAAAAACATCAGTGTCTACCTACACTTCAGTCAAAGTAAGGACATTTTGTTTCCTTGTTTCCTTTTTCTGCTGCTTCTAGCTTTTTTTAGAGTTCATGGACTTTTTATGCACATGGACTGCACACAAACACAAACACCACATGGACTACACTGGTTTCAAAAACATGATGGTTGCATGGATGTGATTTTCGGCTGATTTGGTGCTGATTCATGTCAATAAGCTGGTGCTGCTGCTGCTGCTGGATGGATGGATGGATGGATGGATGAATGGATGGGAGTTCCTGCTGATTTGCTGGATTTTGATGTTAACAGCTCCTGCTCAAAGAGAAGTGTTCATGTTTCATGGTTGACCTCATTTGCAGATTATGGCTGAGAACTGTTCCGGAAGAGATTTGTACTGTACAGTATTTTGTATGCTTTGTCTGTGCTGGAAAAAACATTACAGTACTGTACCTGTACAGTACATGCTGTACTGGTTTTGTGTGTTTATGGATGAATGTGTGGTATAATGTGTTATCTAAGTGTTTGTAAATGCATGTTTATGGCACAGGATGTCTGCTTGTTCAGTCTCATGCCGTTAAATGTGTGTGCGTCGCTCCGTTAACGGTATAGCCGCGACCTACGTCAGAAATGCGGACCTATGACAGGCACGTGTTTTTGGTCCGCGAGATACGGCAGAATCGACCTAAGTCACACTCGTAGGTCCGGATCCCTGACGTAACCCGAGGGTTCCCTGTATAGCCCCCCCTGGTGAAAATGTCACGAGCTGCCACTGGGGCTGAGAAGTTTGTGGACACAAAACTGACTGTGTGGTCCAGCTCACGTCCAATCGACTTCCAATGTGTATGGCTGATTCAAACGGGCGGGGAGCACGCTTTCACCGGCAGGAACAGGTCAATCACACTGACTGGTTTTCAAAATAAAACTTCAGAAAACAAATTCTTTCAGAAATGAGTGAGGAGTTACAGTAAGCTTTACTGTAACTCTGCTGATAACGTAGGTCTAGTTGACACAATGACCGGAACGTTTCCAGCTTTCCAGAGGAGGAAACCAGTTGGTAGTTAGTTCTCTCCTTCGACACACTAACGTCAAAACGGAAGTAAGACTTTATATGGAGGGTGGAGTTTGCCACCTCCTGAATGGCTTATTGGTTGGTTTAACAAAATAACGGATGGATTTTTCATCCCATAGGCAGAAGGTCTCTGAAGGACGACAGGAAAACTGTTTACATAAACGACCAGATGGACTGGCCTGTTGATAGCTTTGTCTAGCACGAAGACAAAACAGAAAAGGAAGTAACAGTTTTTCCCTGACTCATGTCTTTAGATTCAGAGCACACTTTGTATTGAAGCATAAACCAGCAGAAGGTCAACTCATGCAAGTAATAATATAATAATAATAATGTCTATTCCTGTCATCTGCGTATGTTTCCCATACACAGACGAAATTCGTCTCTGCATTTAACCCAACCACCTACCAGGTGGTGCAGTGAGCAGCCCGAAAGCGCCCGGGGAGCTGGAGAAATAGGTGTGCACTCATAGACACCCCAAGCTGGGTAGTGGCCGGGGCGCGAACCCGCGACCTTCGGGTCCGTAGTCAAAAACCCTGCCACTAACAGATCATCATTGAATGACAAAAGTATACTGTTGATCAATTCTGAATTAACACACATTAAAAAGAAAGTTCAATCTGATTAATTGGTGTCCATTAATTCAAAATAATTGTAACAAAAATTAGTGTCCACCTGTCTCCTTGAGATGTTCAAGAAAGTGTAACACTTAGAGTTTCAAAGAGATGCGGAGAGGTGTACTTGAAGGTCAAGACAGAAGGCCTGTATCACTACACTCTTGTCATTGAGTCCTCAAAGCTCAGTGGGATTATCCTGCCTAAATAAAAGGTTGAATGAATAGTTGAATGAATAAAGTAAACTTTGATACGAAAGGTGTTAAATAATACACATATTTTTATTGAACAATAATCTTCATGCAAACCACTGGTTTGGTCTGATGTCCTCTCACCACCCCGTGTTGGGACTTAGCAGGCACAAGATGGAAGAGTACAACAAAGACATTACATTCCTTCAAGACATGGTAGCACTCTTCTGTGGACTCAAAATAGGTCAAACTGGAAGCTGGAAACCAGTTCAAACAGGAATTGTGATGGCAACATCTACAATTTTATGTCTACAAAAAGACATGCTGTCCTGTCCCAACACCAGTGGAGTTTCATCAGGCACTGAAATCCATCACAGTTGGGCAGTTCCTTACAACAGTCAAATCTGGAAGCTATCAGGAGAACGATGGCAGTCTTCTGGCAGAGTTCCTGGACATTAAGGAGACATTTCACAGTCCTGTCATAAGTGTGGAGCAGCTGATTGGAAACACAGGTCCTTCTGTATTCTGTACCATCTTACAGGATACATAATAAATAAAGTCATCAAACATTCCAACATCTGTGATGGATGCTCAAGTTCAATTAAGCAAAATGATGAGACTCTGGAAGGAGAGCATGGTGCCACTGACACTGAAGGAATTCAACAGGAGTCCTGTGTCGGCCATCACATGAAGCCTTCAGTCTGGTCCAGAAAGTTGAAAGGCTTTTCAGAACAAGGACCAGTCCTTCGTGGAGCTCCCCAACACCATGGATACTCTATGGAGAGAAGCAAGTCTATTAGAAAGCATTCTTCCTTCATGTCATGATGTGCAAAGAAAAATAACAGAAATAATTCTTATTTCTTGTTCTGTCTTGAAAGAGAGCCTAATCTCAACTTGGCCCATGATTACCATACGCTAAACTAATACTATAATACAAATTCAAATTAACAGTCCTGCAGTAAATACCAATTTGTGACGGTTATGGTGTTAAAATAATTTTATTCAAACTTCTTGATTCAGAAATTATTGTTTTGGGAAGACATAAAACGAGAACTTGTACCTTTATGATACTTTGTTTGAATGCAGTTCACTGAAGTCATTCTGTGGTTCACCTGGAACACATAAAACAATTTACTCATCTCTATAATCACATTTTTCTTTAATGATAATGTCACAATTTATGCTGCAGTCTTTGACAAAGGATCTACAATTTGAACTAAATTAAACCACATCAATCTCAGAAAAAAGGCTAAGTATTTTCCGGAATTATCATAAAAAATAAAAATATAAACTTTTGAAAATGTAAGCTGTAATGGATATTTTAAAACAATGAATTAAGACAGAAATAGACCCAGTTAAACCATCATGATGGAAGAGCTACAGTTAACACACAACTAGCAATTTAACATGTTAAATTAACAAAAAACTGGTGACATGAAGTGTTAACGTTGATAAATTGTGGTCAGAACAGTCAGCTAACGCCTCAAAGTGGCAAAAAAAATGCTGTATTTTCATCAACTTACCGGAGAAAACACGGAGAATGTACTGCGTTCAATGGTAGAACAGGGACTGTTTGTCACTTTCAGCAGGTCCGTGACCCCACGTGACTTCCGCATTCCATTCTTTCTATGGGAGTCAATGGGAGTGTCGCAACTCTCTCTTTATAGGACTCTGGTTAAGGGCGGAAACTACGGAAGCGTAGTACTGACACCTGGAGAAATTTTTTTGGGGGCTTATGTAGTAATAACGTGATACGTATCACGTTATTACGTGATAATATCACGTTATTACGTGATACGTATCACGTAATAACGTGATAATATCACGTTATTACGTGATACGCAGTGGTGGGCCCCCGACTGCTAGGTAGCGCTATTTCGCTAATCCGCTTATAGCGTAGCTAAATAATCTGTTAGCTTTACAGCGGATTGACTAAGTTTTATAATTCATAAGCGGATTTATGCTATTTTTATTTAAAATGCAGTACCGCTAATAACTAATTATCTATCAGTAAAAACGAAATAACGTATTTACGAGCAGCGCCGGATGTGGTCCGTCACAAAAAAGCGTCCCCCTCAGTCTCTTGGTGTGTGCTCTCTCTATCAGTTAGCAGCCAGTGTGTTACTCTGGAGCCTTATTGCTTGTTTTTGAAGAGTCAGACGAAGACTTTTTAACATGGAGGGTGAACTTATGGATGTTTCTCAGGGCCTACGCGACGCGTCTGTATTTAAAAATAGAATTTCGCCACATTAGCACTCTTCAAAATGGCGTCCGCGACAGCCAAAGAAGCCAGGATTTTACAACAAAACACGGTAAAACAATTATTTCTTTGCTGAGAAAAAATATATTTCATAGCTGACGTTATAGCACAAGTTTTTCTGAGCTTGAGAGTTTCACGAAATGGTCAAATCTGCTGGATTTAAAAAAGTAGTTCACCATTAGGACTCTTCAAAATGGCGTCCGCAGGGCAGCAAACTTACATACTCAGGGAATCACAAGGAACTCAGGAGACAGAGGCAACAGGAGACAATGCCAGGACAATGATAAACACAGAGATACAGACTTATTTTTGATTTGATTTGATGTTCATTCATTCATTTTAAAAGAACAATACAAAACAGTTTCATCAGATACAAGGATGAATAGACTTTTAGCTGAATGGATGGATGGATAGACAGTTAGCTGGATGGCTGGATGGATGATCTTTAACAAGTTCTAAAATCATTAAAATTTAACCTCAGCTTGTGCCTCTGACCCAACAGAACCTCCTTCAGCAGCAGAATCCTCTGTGGTTCTCTGACTTCATCAGTCTGCAGGACTTCATCAGTCTCTCTCCTGGTTCTGGAGGAGTTCTGACCCACTCTTCTTTCCATTGTTGCTTCAGTTCTTTGAGGTTTCTGCTCAGCTCTCTGAAGGTTTCAGGTTCAGGTTCTGGACTCTGACTGGGCCGTTGATTTGATTTGATGTTTATTCATTCATTTTAAAAGAACAATACAAAACAGTTTCATCAGATACAAGAATACAAGTAGGATAAAATGAAAGGAGCAGAAAGAAGATGAAATCTTATTATATCTGCCCCTTATTTATTTCACAGTTTGTTCAACCAATGATAACCTTCAAACTACATCACAAAATGAATAACTCTACTTAATTTTTCTAACTGTAATACACAAACACACTAAGCTTCATCATATATAGTTTTTGAGCAAGTCCTTTTCGACCTTTTTCTTAAATGTATACATTGGGCAGCACGGTGGCACAACTGGTAGAGCTGCTGCCTCTCAGCGAGAAGGTTGCCGGTTCAAATCCCGGTCCGGGGCCTTTCTGGGTGGAGTTTGCATGTTCTCCCCGTGCATGCGTGGGTTTCCTCCGGGTACTCCGGTTTCCTCCCACAGACCAAAAAACATGCTTGTTAGGCTGATTGGTGACTCTAAATTGACCCTAGGTGTGAGTGTGAGAGTGGATGGTTGTTTGGTGTGAGTGAGACAGGTCCCTCTTGTAAATGAGTCCCCGTGACTCAACGAGGCTAGCCTGTATAAATAAAGGTTGAATGAATGAATGAATGAATTGATTTTGCATTTTTAACATCACTCTCCAGAACATTCCACAATCCAACTCCCTGAATTGAGGTAGACCGTCCCTTTAAGCTGGTTCTGAATTGTGGTTTGATGAATATCTGTCCCTTTAAGATTGTAATAACTTTGTCTAAATTTCTTTGGATATTTAAAGGTAATGTGTTATTATGAGCCCTATACATAACTGATAAAATACTATATTCTACCAATTCCTGGAATTTCAATAAATTTAGCTGAAGAAACAAGGTGTTTGATGGGTGACTGAAATGTTTTCTGGTGATTACTCTTACAGCTCTCTTTTGTAAAATAAAAACAGGCTTTGTAATTGTTTTGCACGCTTTTCCCCAAACCTCAATACAATAGATTAAATGTGGAACAATGATTGTGTTATACAACATATACAGAGCTTTATCAATTAAAAAATCCCTGACTTTATATACAGGTACATGAACACACAGCATGACAATCACAAACACCTGGACAACAAAATGGAGGAGATAAGCAAGACAATTAACAGAGAGACCAGGGAGTGTAGGGATGGGGACCCACCACCTGAGAGCAACATGCTTACAACTGTTATCTTGAAGTTCTAGGGTGTAGAGAGCCACAGAAACGGTTATGGTAGGCCGGATTTGGCCCACGGGCCTTGAGTTTGACACATGCGATCTAGTGGTACTAAAAGTAACAAAAGAAGAAAAAAACAGCCAAATATGTCTGCAGTTTAGCTAACAGACTTTGGAATGGGTACATTTTGTCCTTGTCAAACCTGTTGAAGAGAACCAAACTAAATACTCTGAAACTCAAACAACTTACTGTATAACAGTTCATGCACCGCTAGTTGGCAGTGTAGTGCAAATATTGCATAACTTGCTGCTACCAATTGTTGAATTTAATTAGCGGATTAGAATTAGCTTCCCCTAATTTTCATAAGACATTAGTGCTTTTGAAATTGCGGACCTAAATAAATAAATTAGTGCTTTAGAAATAGCGGAACTAATTTTTGGATTAGCGTTGCCCAACACTGGTGATACGTATCACGTAATAACGTGATACTATGTAGTACTACTATGGGTGGAGTTTGCATGTTCTCTCCGTGCATGCGTGGGTTTTCTCCGGGTGCTCCGGTTTCCTCCCACGGTCCAAAAACATGCATGTTTTTTTTTTTTTTTTTTTGAATGTCAAGAGGACCAGACTTAGCTTTTTTAGATTCATGTTAGGCTGATTGGTAACTCTAAATTGACCCTGGGTGTGAGTGAGACAGGTCCCTCTTGTAAATGAGTCCCCGTGGCTCAACGAGGCTAGCCTGTATAAATAAAGGTTGAATGAAAAGTGTCGCAACTCTCTCTTTATAGGACTCTGGTTAAGGGCGGAAACCACTCAAACAAACGCTTAAACGCTTCGACCTGCAGTGCTACATTTTGATATCTACTTATATTCTTTATTTTAGCTCCCTCTAAGAGTCCCTCCGTGTGCTGATTAATTATAAATAATTTTAAAGAATGACTGAAGTCTACTTTAAAGCTCCCCTGACATGATCTTTCAACTTTCCAAAAAATGGCACAACATATATAAATATTAAGATTGACCTCTGACCGTTTTTGCTAAAATAAATGTTAAATGAATGAAAATTCCTCCCAAAAACAGTTTAAAATTAGCGCCGTTTTTTTAACACGATAAATAGGGATTTCGCCGTCGCAGGATGATGACGTCATGGCAAGAATTTTCTCTACTGCGCAGCTTGAAAACAATGGAGGAGCTACAAACTCGATCCGTCCAATTTAGCCATTTAAAAGTTAATATTTTAGCGGATTGTCTGCAGAGAAGCCAAAGTTATTTCCAGTAAACAGCAGGTTATAATTTTTTTTCAGCTCCTGCTGGTTTTAAGAGACTTTTCACTTCATGAGGTGAGCTGCTGTGTGGAGTTACATGAGCTGCATGTGGACGAGGCAGAAGTAATTCTACAACATGTACATCGTCTCCAGCCTCCACAGCACTGAAATGGTAATATATTAGTTAATGTTCCTAATAATTATTCAACATTAATTTATAGTTTAAAAAATTAGTCCCTTTTAAAATATCTGTTAAATATATTATTCTTTTATTTTATTTTGTTTGTGTTTTCAGGTTTCCAGGTCTCCAGTCCATCACCTGAGGCTCTTCCTGAACCACTAGTACAACCCAGACTTTCACATCACAGCAGGTAAGATTGCATCAACGAAAAGAATAGTACTCAACAATATTCTTTGATGTAAATCTGTTGATTTTCTGTGGTTCTGATGAGGGAAGTGACAAAGTGGATGCAGCATTCAGCCCATAATGGACCCAGATGTCCCCTGCGTCCAGACCTACAACACCTGGACATCCATGAGCGTGGAGGAGCGAGGATTCACAGAAATGTCTTCACCTGAAGAGTGAAAACCAGCAGGAGCTGAAAAAAAATTATAACCTGCTGTTTACTGGAAATAACTTTGGCTTCTCTGCAGACAATCCGCTAAAATATTAACTTTTAAATGGCTAAATTGGACGGATCGAGTTTGTAGCTCCTCCATTGTTTTCAAGCTGCGCAGTAGAGAAAATTCTTGTCATGACGTCATCATCCTGCGACGGCGAAATCCCTATTTATCGTGTTAAAAAAACGGCGCTAATTTTAAACTGTTTTTGGGAGGAATTTTCATTCATTTAACATTATTTTAGCAAAAACGGTCAGAGGTCAATCTTAATATTTATATATGTTGTGCCATTTTTTGGAAAGTTGAAAGATCATGTCAGGGGAGCTTTAAAGCTGCTATATGTAACTTTTCTAACAATATATTTTTAACATATTTCTTCACTCTGTCACTAGATTGATGTTAGAGAGGTAATCTCTGAAAAAAATAAAAAAAAATATTGTCCCCTTGCTTCTCCAGGTGGTAAATAAGCATTTCTAAAAAGAAAAAGTGACCCGCCATTTTCCAGCCAATAAAAACAAAGTTTGTAACCAGCCAATAAAAACAGAGCTTGAATTTGAATCAGCCAATAAAAACAGAGCTTGAATTTGAATTTCAACAGACCACGGGGGGCAGAGCCATATATGGCTCTGAGGGGGAGGGATCAGAATGCTTTGCTTGTTAAAAAAATTTCTAAGTGCTTATGTTCTACAGAAACAGCAGACTTCACCTTTAACCCCCGCCGCTCGGGCTGGATGATAACCGAGCCAGCCGGGGCCTCTAGGTGGCGCCAGAGAGCCGCTCTGTTCCTGCTCCATCCATCACTCAGACACCTGCCTGGTTTACAGGGAGGCCATGATTTACAGGGATCATGCCTGAACTGAAATTAAACTAACCCGCTGCCTCGGAGATAAAACCCCAGAGAAGATGATGGAAAAATAATCTGTCCTTCAAAGGATAAATAGACCATCCACCTTCAATACATTCAGCATGTCAGCCTGAAAACTTCCAAAATGAGTGTGTTTCGACAGCAAACTGTTGGAGAAAACCAGTTTGGGGTTCCCTGTAATTGCCTGGGCATGTAAACATCTGGGTCCAGTGCACTGTGTGGTCAGCATGGACGAGTAAACAGATAGATGTCTACCTTCAACTTTGATTGACCTGGAGATTTATGGTCATTATATCCACCATGCTGGCAGCCAGTTCCATGAAGCAGTGTGAGCCAGAGGTTAATGAGCTCACAGCTGTGTGCTGGAGCTTCTGCTGAGACTAACTATGTTCATCCCTGCTTTTGTTGTCCCATGATAGACTTCAGAAAACTGCATGTCGCAATTATTCAAATTTTATGTGAAACCGTTGTTGCAGCTGCATTGTCAAAGATCTCTTTTCTTTAATGGGGTTCTGTGGAAAGACTGTGAACAGCTTATATATATATATATATATATATATATATATATATATATATATA
>JBBPBX010040300.1:0-29441 GCA_038048925.1 Garcialebias charrua
AGTTATTTTCAGTATATCCATGTTTGAATTATGGTTACTTGTAATTAAATTAGTTTATGAAGACCACTTACCTTCCCTTTCTAAATATGGACCACCAGGACTCAATCCTCTGGTTGGTTGTGGAGGAGCCATACATGTGGCTGGATGCTCCAGAATAGTAATCACTGTGGTGGCAGCATACCTGTGTCCCTCATTAAAATATTGTATGCACTGCTGCAGTGTATCTGGTGCTTCCGTCTGCTCTGTGCCATTTAAAAACTCCAAGGATCGACCGCACGAAAAACAAAACCACGTTAATATACTTTTAGGTGTCCCACAGAACGGGCAAAACGCGACTCGACTGTTGTCCATCTTGGGTCGAAATGGCCGCTTCCGTCATCACTTCCGGGTCATCCTCGGAGTTAGTACATTTCCTTTCCGTGTGATTCTCTCATTTGTTAATTTGTTTCAGGACTTGTTAAAGTGTTTCGACTAATTTGTTAATTTGTTTCAGAATTTGTTAATTTGTTTCACCTCATTTAATTTGTTTCAGGACTTGTTAAAGTGTTGTTGCCTCTTTTGTTAATTTGTTTCAGGACTTGTTAAAGTGTTTCACCTCATTTGTTAATTTGTTTCAGAATTTGTTAATTTGTTTCAGGACTTGTAAATTTGTTTCACCTCATTTGTTAATTTGTTTCAGAATTTGTTAATTTGTTTCACCTCATTTAATTTGTTTCAGGACTTGTTAAAGTGTTGTTGCCTCTTTTGTTAATTTGTTTCAGGACTTGTTAAAGTGTTTCACCTCATTTGTTAATTTGTTTCAGAATTTGTTCATTTGTTTCAGGACTTGTAAATTTGTTTCACCTCATTTGTTAATTTGTTTCAGGACTTGTTAAAGTGTTTCACCTCATTTGTTAATTTGTTTCAGAATTCGTTGATTTGTTTCAGAATTTGTTAATTTGTTTCAGGACTTGTTAAAGTGTTTCACCTCATTTGTTAATTTGTTTCAGGACTTGTTAAAGTGTTGTTGCCCCTCCCGGCCACCGTAATTTTCTTTGCATAGATCAGCAACAATGGCACTAATTCATTGAAAGAAACATATGTATAGCCCTTTGTGTTTACACACAGTATTTCTGTCACTACCCACAACAAATTGTGGCTTTTTGTTCACCCAGTCTTGGTACGGTACTCAATTTGTACTCAATAATTTGTTGTAATTTTAAATTTATTAGTTATTCTTGTTTTGTAAGACTTTCAGGAGGGAAAGTTGAGATTTCTGAAAAATTACGTTTTGCTATTTTAAGTGTGTTCTATTAATCATACACTTCAAGAATATCCAGTACAACTTAAAAGCTAAAAGCAGATGAGTTCAATGAGTTGATTGTACTTTAATGTTTTTTTATCAACCCTAGTCAACTGACACACTTCCCCACTCTCTCCCTCCATTCCTCCTCATGATGTGTCAGTGACCACAGAACCACAGGAACAGGCTTCAGGGAGATTTTCTGAATTTTACTTCTTGCTTTTCACTCTTACCCTTGTTTTTATTCTCCTTAAGTCCAAAAAAGCTAAGTCTGGTCCTCTGGACATTAAAAAAACAAAACAAAACAAAGCAAATAAACTGTAGAAACGTTTCGTCTTTCCTCCGAAAGACTTCCTCAGTCTGAGAAGCTGTGTTCAGCTCAGTCTTATAAATAGCACCCTCCCACAGTGGAGGGTGCTCCATCCTCCCACACATTACAAGACTTAGCTGAACACAGCTTCTCAGACTGAGGAAGTCTTTCGGATGAAAGACTAAACGAGGTTTTTTGCTTTGTTTTGTTTTGTATTTTTAATGTCCAGAGGACCAGACTTAGCTTTTTTGGATTTTTTCTTTAAGCATATATGTTTTCAAACAAATCTGTTATTCTCTCTTTTAACTTCTTATTGTGTCACACTTTTGCTTGCCAGGAGAAAATTGGGTGGGCATCTTTGGTCTTGTGGGTGCAGATTTATCTAGAAGTATTATTTTTTAATCATAATCCCAAAATGCTCATTTTATCACGTGCTGTGTGATCCACCTCTTTGTTTGACAAGTGTGGTAAACTAATTTCTAAAATTGTGCTAGTGGCAAATAGTTTTAATTAGAAAAGGGCTTTACATTTCTCTTAGTTCATAACGTTGCTCAGTTAAAGTTGAGGGAAAAAAACTAGTTTCTAAACTTTTCAGCTTCTGCAAACACTTGTGACCCTACAACTATTGCAATTATTGCTGGTTAAGTACAAACATAATGTTTCGACTAAGCCATTTACCAAAGAACCTAACTTTTTATTTTTATCTGTATATGACACTGTTTTATCTCTTTTTCATATTTAGGGCCTAATATGCAGTTTGCAATCATTTTAACTCTTGGAAGGTCTCATATGGAAAAATTACACACATGCACGCACAGACGCACGCACTCTCTCTTTCTCTTTCTCTCTCTTTCTCTTTATCTCTCTCTCTCCATTCATTCATTCATTCATTCATGAATTCAATTTTTTTTTTCTCTGTCAAAATATTTTTTAATGGGCAGCATGGTGACACAGTTGGTAGAGCTGCCGCCTCTCGGTGAGCAGGTCGCCCCGGTTCAAATCCCGGCCAGGGGCCTTTCTGGGTGGAGTTTTCATGTTCTCTCCGTGCATTCGTGGGTTTTCCCCTAATACTCCAGTTCCTCCCACAGACCAAAAACATGCATGTTAGGTTGATTGGTAACTACATTGTCCCTAGCTGTCAGTGAGAGAGTGAATGTTTTTTTTTGTCTCTTATGTGTCCCTGTGATGGACTTGCGACCTGTCCAGGGTGTCCCCCGCCTCTTGCACAGTTTTCTTCTTCTTCTTCCTCTTTCGGCTTTTCCCTTTTCAGGGGTCGCCACAGCCAGTCATCCTCTTCCACCTCACTCTGTCCTCTGCATCCTCTGTCCTCACTCCAACTTCCTCCGTGTCCTCTCTAACTGCACCCATACAGCATCTCCTCTTTGGCCTCCATCTTTGTCGTTTTCCTGGCAGCTGCATTTCGAACACCCTTCTACCAATATACCCACTGTCCCTCCTCTGGACATGTCCAAACCATCTCAGTCTGGCCTCCCTAACTTTATCTCCCAGTTGTTCAACATGTGCTGTACCTCTGATGATCTCATTCCTGATCTTATCCATCCTTGTCACTCCTAAGGAGAACCTCAGCATCTTCATTTCTGCACTTCCAGTTCTTTCTCCTGTCTTTTTGTCAGTGACACTGTCTCCAGACCATACAACATAGCTGGTCTCACCACTGTCTTGTAAACTTTTCCTTTGACCTTTGCTGACACCTTTTTGTCACAAATCACTCCTGAAACTTTTCTCCATCCACTCCATCCTGCCTGGACTCTCTTTTTCACCTCTTTACCACATTTCCCATTTTCCTGGACAGTGGACCCCAAGTACTTGAAGTCCTGCACCTTTGTGACCTCTGATCCTTGTAGCCTCACTGTTCCACTGGCCTCCCTCTCATTCACACACATGTACTCTGTCTTACTACGGCTGACTTTCATTCCTCTTCTTTCAAGTGCATACCTCCATCTCTCCAAGTTCTCTTCCACCTGTTCCCTGTTCTCACCACAGATCACAATGTCATTTGCAAACATTATAGTCCATGTGGCAGGATATGGGCACCAATGATCCCCGTGACCCAAAAAGGAAGAAGTGGGTAAAGATAATGGATGAATGCATGGATGGATTGATGGATGGATGCTTAGTGTTTAGATGGTTACTGTTGCACCGAGGGACTGAGAGAAACGCAATTTTAATCCTGTGTATGTCCTGTACATATTGCAGTTCTGACAATAAAGTTGACTTTGACTTTGACTTCCATAGCTTTACAGTAACATTACTGCCCTCTACTGTTCCCTGGAGAGAAAAAAAAAAATCAATTCTATTGAAATCTATTATAAATAAACATTTTAATCCCATAATTTTTAAACAATAAAATTGTTTTTCTTTTAGTAATATTTTTATTTTAATTTTTAATTTTTAATTTTTTAATTTTTTAATTTTTTATTTTTTTATTTTTTATTTTTTACCTCGATAGCTGAGGCTCTGCTTTTATGTTTGGGACACCGTAAAAATTGCAGATGGGGGGGCTTTAACTTACCCGAAAGATGCGTGTTTATCACTAGTGGACGCTGCTGTGGAGTTAGCGATGGTTAGGTGCAGCTGGTGTCCTCGGTAACATATCTCAGGAGAAATTTGATATCCAGCCTTTCCAAGGCTGTTCTGGGAAGTCAGATACAGAAAACATAAATTCACTTCAGGCACACAGTGTAATTTCTGTAGCCTTGAGTCCTGTTGGGCGACTCTGATCCAAATATGATCCAATTCGGGACCTTTTCACTGATCCAAGCTAAGTCCCATCCTCCAGATGTTGACCAGTACAGCGTCCAAGAGTCCCAAGTTGTCCGGGTGGTCTGCGATCCTCAGAGATCGTGTCCACCTTCCGGTTTAGCTCGTAAACAGCTGATTTATGGAGGTCATGGCGCAGATCAGACTTACACTTTGACTAAGGAGCTTCAACATGGCTGAAGTCTTCCTCATTTTCTGATGGGCCAGTGCTCCACAAACGCCAAAAAGCAAAGCGCCTGCTATCATAAATCCAATCATGTCCAAATCCTCCACGTCTTCCACAGAGAGCACTGAGAGACACGTCACCTTCCATTCGCCCCAGGAATCCATGACGTATCCTCCCGGGTGAGTCTGCGGGGGACAGACCGGCTCCCCCGTGCCTTGCCTTTTTGTAGAAAAAAATCGTATCAATAGAATTGATCGCCCATGAAACCCAATCCATCTCAATTTGCGTTCGAGAGGTGCTTTCCTGAGGAGCTGCAGACAAGACAAGAAGCCGCGCAGGGTGGGGAAGGTCGGGGAGGGAAGGAGCGAAAGAGAAAAGCTGCTGCCTCGTCCAGTGCCGGAAGTGAGAAGTGAGTTTGACGACTTATATGATTCATAAAGATCTTCTATAAACCCCACACTTGGTGTTTCTTAACCCACAGAGGGATCTCAACCATTGCATTAGATGCCAGAGCATTCAAGGAATTTATCTATATTTCTCTAGATTTTTTTCTTCCTTTTATCAGTCTAAATAAAATATTTTAAATCAGCAGAGATGGTTTATGGTGTAGCTTAATGCGGATGCACCAATATTAGGTTTAATTTTGACCATTAATGTGTAATTGTAACACAAAAATACAAAACTTCTCTCTGTCTCTACACTTTCACTCCAGTCACTGAGTGAAGCTGATTTTTTGTGTGTGTGAAAATCAGTTTTATTTTCTCCAGGAATGTTACTGCTGCCATTTTAATGATAAAATGTGTTAGATTTTAGAGGCATTTTCTTCATCACTACCATTATGCACATACTGTATATAATAAATGTGCATGTAGATACCTGGTGCTTTACTTTCCTAGTACATCTGAGAGGTGCAATTTAAGTTGGATGTCAGAGGCTCATTGACGTAAATTCATTTCCTCACTGGTAGATTCTGTGTACCCAATTTCTCTGTGGTGCTTTGTTTGTGCATTGCTGTTTCCACTTGATATTGTAGTGCCGGCAGTATCATCTCATCTGCATGATAGGAAGAGGCTTGTTGAGTGTTTGTTTGTTTCAGTACTGTACATGTATTCCTGCAGAAGTCAGCTATTTTTTTAAGTGTAATGGCCATTTCAAACCTCTACCAAATTAACTGTTTTTATACTTTCTCTCTCCCTACCACACTCTTGTGCTTTTTCAGCATCACATTTCCTTGTTAACTCCTCTTTTTCCCATACATCAGTTTGTTACCCTTTTTTTTTCTTTTTTTCTTTTGCATCTCACTGCTTGTGGGGAAGTTGGCTTACTTTCTCTCCCCTCGGTTACTGTGCTGGCACTTGGGAGCTGGAGTGCATTTGCAAGGATGTTTATGCATATCACAGATAAATAGTTTGGCTTGATCAGAGAGAACAGGCTTGTTATTAGAATTGTTTATCTGATAAAGTGTTTTAGGGAAGCAAATATGTCATTAGTTTTATGTAATTAAAAATTATTCCCAGAGGAGAACTTTGCATTTATGTTTCCAAAGCTTTGTGCAGTAGTCATTCCAAGACTTTGTAACTGTAGCTTGCTCTTCTGTTTTCTCATTTCAGTTAATTAATCAAAACACTTTCCCGTCAGTTTAGGTGACTCTGTTTGTGCTGTAGGGTAATTGTGTTGACGTTACAACGTTTATGAGTGTAAAAGTGCATAAGTACAACTTAAGTTTTTCACATTTTATAATTCTTTTCAAGACATTGTAGAGTTTAAACAAATTAAATGAAAGAAATATGAATGTTACCTGATAAAAAAATTTGCATTGCTGCAGGTTTTTACATGTAAAGTTACTAATGTCTTAAAAAGCTTCATGGTTCCTCTTTATGGAAAACTGAAAAGTCCCCTCTCCATTTGTGTATGTGCTTAGTGGAGGATTATTTTAAAAACATTAATCAATTTTGACTTTTTGTGACCCAGATTTTGTATTGTTTGCATTCTTTCTCAGAATATCATCCACCATAGCATTCTTTACTGCACTTATGCTGACATGTTTCTCTATTTATACCGTTGTGAGTACATGACTTCATTCACTCCCATCAAACATGTTTTCAATCAAACTTTGTTTTTCAAGGCAGTGCCAGGCATTGCCAAAAGCTTTCTGTTTCATCTATCAGCTACAAGGTCAGTTTGCCCTTAATTGCTGAGCTGTGCTCATCAATATCTTTACAAACTTGGCTGTGAGATACATGGAATATTTATTTGCCTAACTCCCTTTCAGAAGAACTGCAAGGCTTGAAGTGAGATGGGTGATATGCATTCATTCCATCAAAGACCAGTTTTTCGAGAAGGATTGGGCCCTTATCTTTCAAAGAAAACTCTGGACCTTCGAAGCAAAGCCACACAAAACCCCCCCTCTTCAAGGCTTTAATGAAAAACTAAAATGTTTTTTTGTGTTGCATTAAGCATTAACTCTTAAAAATTGATAAACATTTAGTCAGAAAAACATTAATACTTCTTAATCTGTTCATTCCACCTTATGATTTTTTGACTAATTTTGAAAAATTTTCCCTGTCACCTCATGTGACATTTCTAAGACAGTGTTACAAACTAATCTAATTATATGATCCTTCCTACAAAACAAAGCATTAAAAAAAAGTAAAGGAGGGATACTGCACATTCTCACTTTATTAGTTTTAAACCATATGTAACTCACTTTATTAGTTTAAACCGCTGTAAAACTTTTCCCTTAAACTCAATCATAAGTTTCGGCACTCATGGACCCTTTCTGTTGCGCACCAGAAAGGGGTGAATGACTGCAAAGCAGAATTGCCAATTAATCAATCAATAAGTCTGGTTGTCCGCACTCCCACAAGCATACAACACATACATCCTTTAAAAAGGCACCTAGTTACTTTTTAAGGACGATTTTACTGTCCAGATAAAACCTATTCCTGTTTGCAGTACATCTCAAAAACAAATCACATTTATTTTATCACTTCAGGTAAAATAAAACAAAATGAAAACTCAAAGAACAAAAAAAAAATGTTCCCAAACTAGTCACTTATTTTCGTAGCTCCACCCTCTGGAACAACTCGCACACCTTAAAGGTCGATGCACAAGGTCGTTGCACTGGAACGTTACACGCGCCGGACACCACTGCTCTGCCCACGCTCTGCCCACACTTGTTACCAGCAGGACCGACCTACAGGACATTTGAAGCCGTCCTGTCTGTTCATCTCGTGGCAAAGAGCCCCAACTGTCCTCATCAGGACACGTCTCGTTTTTCAGAGGTGTGGTCATCAGCACCACATCACAGATGAGCACGAACACCCATCCTCAGGTGCGCTGGACAGGCAGCAGCTCTGCAGCAGCGATGAAGCGACCCAGCAGACGACAAGCCACCACCCTTCAGGCGCCTCTCTCAGGAGTTGGTCATCCTCAGGGCCCACCTCTGTTGTCCCAACAGACAGACGACAAGACACCAAGCTGTGGAAAAAATCAAAAGCTTGGGTGACATAGAAAGACAGGGATTAGTAATCTTTTAAGACAAAAGGTTCATTCTTTAAACTTGGAGGAGAGAGAAAAAAAAACTTAAAACCCCTCTTCTTTAAAAAAAAAAATCAAAAATAAGCATGAAAACCAATACTTTTCCTTTTCTTAGAGCTACTTTCTCTCAGCTCCTTCTGAACTCCCTGTTAATTCTTCCTCCAGCCTCCTCTGCTCCTCATTCTCCACCTTTTCAGCTCAACATTCCATGCATAACTCTCACTTTCACACACGAACCTGCGCGCCCATGTCACGCCCCCTCTCGCGGTGCGGTGCGTCCACTGGCACCCCTTAACACACATGCACGAACACTGCTGTATAAAATAAAAAAAAAAACAACATCAAACAAGGACCGTCTCCTAACCTCCGTTCCTTCACCTGATCTTTTTTCCTCTCTTTCTCTGCTTCACTGTTCTGACCCTAATGACCTCATTCTCCTTGAAGGAGTCTCGGTCTGACACAGCCTGAGCAGCTCCGCTCCTCTCAGGTTGCACACACCTCCTCATGCTCTCCTCTGCTGTCTTTTTAACACTCCAGCTGACAAATTCAGCAACCAAACACTCACATTTTTTCTCAGGCTGCCATCAATCAGCCTCCACTACTCCCCTTTAAACTTGCTTTTTTTCAGCTCACAAACAAATGAGACACACACTTATCATTCTTGTCTGCCCAAATATTTCTGTCTCTGCTGACAGCTTTAACCTCATTGACAAAAAAACTCGCACACACTCTTTTTCTTTCTCTTTAACTTAATCTTCTAAAGCGAGAACCTCCCACAGGCGGCTGCAGATCGAAGCGCTGCTCCTCTTCTTTTTTTTTACTTCACTTCAACTGATAAAGCTATCAAAATAAATCACCTAACTTTTTCAGAGCTTAATGAGGCAAAACTCACAAGGGTTTACACCCTGGCAAAAATACTTATGTTTCTTTTCAGAAAACAACAAACTCACAAGGGTTTGCACCCTGGTAAAAATACTTTTGTTACACTTCAGCTCAAATTATCGGTCAGCAGCTTAAGGCGTCCCCAAAACCGCTGATCCAAACATCAGCTCTCAACAACGGGAATCCCACCTGCTTACAAGAACACAGTTTCACACTTTTCCTCTTTATTTTCCAAACAGCCAGTGTGCATCCTTTCATCTTATCTTTTTAAGCACCTTGGAATGTGCTTTACAAATAAAGATAAGATATCCCATCCACGCTCGTCGACATTAATGTTCTATGAAATTTCAGATCAACCCCAAATGGTTAATGTTTTATCATCTTTTTAGATTCGTGAAAGGTGGGCACACTCACTGGTTTGGAAGAAAACAAACAGACTTAATTAAAAATAATGGATATTTATTAAAGAAGTCTTGTGACAGAAAAAAGTAAAAACATACATGTTCAGATACACAAACTGTTATCTGCTAGAGAAATGTGTCAGTAACTCCGCCACAGAAATTAAACAGCACACACAACAAGGCATTGACGTAAAATCATTATCCCTCACCTCTTGACACAACTGGGAGAGCCATCACAGTTTTTGGCAGGGATACACATCAACGCAGCCGAGCATCTTGATCATGACCACGGCAGACTCTCGAATTGTTTATCCGAGCGCTTCTCAATTTATACCTCTGTGGAGTACACGACTTCACTCACTCCTATCAAACATGTTTTCAATCAAACTTTGTTTTTCAAGACAGTACCAGGCACTGCCAAAAGCTTTCTGTTTCATCTATCAGCTACAAGGTCAGTTTGCCCTTAATTGCTGAGCTGTGCTCTATCAACATCTTACAAACTTGGCTGTGAGATACATGGAATATTTATTTGCCTAACTCCCTTTCAGAAGAACTGCAAGGCTTGAAGTGAGATGGGTGATATGCATTCATTCCATCAAAGACCAGTTTTTCGAGAAGGATTGGGCCCTTATCTTTCAAAGAAAACTTTGGACCTTCGAAACAAAGCCACACAAAACCCCCCCTCTTCAAGGCTTTAATGAAACACTAAAATATTTTTTTTTGTTTTGCATTAAGCATTAAAGGGGACCACACATACAAAATTCCCTTTTTAATGTTTTTTTTTACTGAACTTTGGGTATGTACTTCATAAAAAAAGAGTCCTAGTGCTAAAAAAATGCACCCAGTGGTTTATTTACTCTAAGTATATTTATTTATCTTTGATAGAAACACTCCGTTTGCACTTCCTGCGGTTTGTGACGTCACAAACCGTAGCCACAACCAGTGGCGGCTGGTGAATTTTTTTTATGGGGGGGCGCAATAAAATTTTTTTTAAGCATGTGTAGAAGTATGCATAATTATGTTTGTATACTGTAAAGTAAGTTTGTTCATGTTTTTATTTGTATATATCAGTTGTATCCATTTGTATAACACTATCATTAATAAAACATGGTTCATCTTCACCTTGTTTGAGGCATCAGTGTGAAAAGAGAATGGGAGTGTTCTGCTTCCACTTTTCAATTTTTGGACAACTTCTATCATATTCTGTTATAATTATTTTAGTAATACAAGTTCATAATGTAAATAGAATTGTGAGGGTCCAGACTTAAATAAGGACAAAGGTGTTCAAAAATCCACCAAATAATTCAATTTAATAGTTCCAAAAATAAACTAACAAATAATTAAATTTCTGTGAGAGTTCTACTGGCTGCAGCTCCTACCCAAGATGGCCGCCAATTACCACAGCTGCCGGTCATCTCCCTGAAGAGACCTTCAACTATATAAGGCTGCAGTCAAGTTCTACTCTTCGCTGGGGCATTGAGCTATTTATGGTATTTATGCTCTCAGCCTGTTTGTTTCCTCAAAAAGAGTTTCTAACCTTGTTCTCTGTGCCTCCAGTTCTCCTGTGTTCGTGGATCCCTTTCTGTTCTGGCTCGCCTTGGGTTCAGTTCCTGGTCCTCGTGCCTGATCCTCCAAGCCATCCATCTGTGGAGTGGAACTGGTTCACCATCCTCTGGACTCACTTGGATTCACTCTCACGCTCTACTCAAACCATCCAACCTGTAAGAGGAAAAACATCACGAATAATCAAAGGACCACTCTTATTCCAATCCATCTGACATCCTGTTTGTTTCTCAGGAGCTCCAGAGGATCACCTGTAAATAGTCACCTGCACAAAATAAACACTGTTTAATTTTCTATCTTGTGGAGTCTTGTCTCGTTCCGGGTCTCGTACCAATCTGGGTTTACTGAAATCATTACAATTTCAATGAAAAATAAATCAAAAGATAATAACAAATTTGGGCCCAACTTAAACAGGTCAACTCAAGTCTAACAAGGAGGAATGATTCCAGATTAGATTTTAAATAACTGATTTATGGGGAAGAAAAATGATTTATTTTACTGTGATCCACCTGATGAGCTCCACTTATACTTAAGGCTGCAGTCAAGTACTCTTCGCTGGAGCATTGATGCCTACTCATGGTATTTATGCTTCTAGCCAGTTTGTGAGTACAGTACTTTGAGAGACACTTACTTTGTTTTTTGTTGTGTTTCCAGTCCTCGTTTCCATCTTGGTCCTGGGACCAGTTCTCACCCACAATGGATTCCACCATGGAGAATCAGCTAGAAGATATGCACCACCCATGGCCTTATTAAAAAAAATATTGAAAGATTATTGAAAGACTATTCAGTACAGCAGGACAGATTCTCTCTCCCAAAAGAGACAGACTGGACAAAAATAATCTTCTGAACTTGAACAATAAATTATTGCTGCAATATTAAAATGTGTCAGTTCATGGATGGGACGTTAGGAGACAAGAAATGTTTCCAAATGACTCAACACTTGGGTCCAAGTTTTGCAAATGGTGTCAGGAAGTTAAAATATTGTTCACTATTGACCCATTACAAGGTTGACTAGACAGTATTTTAATCAGAGTTGATGACAAACTGGAGTTGAAGTGATCAATGTCTATTCCTTTGTTAGGTCTAATGCTCCTTTTTTCATCAGACAACTTTTACTTCAATGTTTTTACTGGTTTTATTTTGTGTTAAATAAAAAAATTCAGAGGTATAATCATTCCTCTTTCTTATTTTATTTAATGACATTTAACCTGCAGGTCATCCCTGAAATTCTGACGCACACAGAATCACAAGCCCAAGTGTGAACGGTGTCACACAATAAAATCATGCACTATCTGCAGCATTGTTCTTTAAACTGGAACAACACTTTTAAAGTATTACAGAAAATATACATACAGTACGCACACTTAATGATACTGTAGGCCATTGCATTAGGTAATACATTCAGCAAGTACTTTTACTTTAATACTTTAAGTATTTTTAAAAGCAAATACTTCTTTACTTTTACTTAAGTAAAAACATTAATGTGGTACTTCTACTTACACTAGAGTACATTTTTGTCTGTTTATTTGTACTTTTACTTAAGTACAGTGTTTGAGTACTTTCTCCTCCACCACTGCTTTTAACTAGCATTTTGATACTTTCAGCAAAAAAATTGCTACTTTTAGTGTTTTGCTACTCATCAATATTTTCCTCTTTTTGCTGAAGCTTAGCAGTTTAAGCATCTGTCTTGTAGCTACTGTCAGGAGATGTGGCAGAGTGAAGAAATATGTTTATAAAAAATGTTACATACTGAACCTTTAACACAGACACTGAGGAGTAAAACAGTTCATGACATGAGCTGAAGATGGACAGACAGGAGTCGTCTTCAGACATTCGGGTTTATAATAACTAGCAACTTTTATAATGTTGTACAATACACCACAGATAAGCACAGCTTGTAGCTAGCTACTGTTGGAGAGACAGCAAGCCCTTGCTGTACTGTTGACTGACCGCAACACAACACACCACGTCATGCACACAGAGATCAGCTCAAACTTTGCTCATGTAGCGATTCATTAAACTCACTTAATATTACTTGCTTACCTGTGTAGAAAGGCACCATTAATAATTACTGCTGTTCAACGTCGCTAGTTGCGTGTGATCAGCTCTGAAGGTGTAAACAGAGAGAATCCCCCCACCCCCCTCCCTCCTGGCTCGAACCGGAAGCGCTGGCGATCCGTGGCGATAAGAGACGAGTCCAGGCTCGAGGGCGGCGGAAAATGCGACCTGTACAGTTCAATAATTTTGTACAGATGGGACATAAACTACGCCGCTAGCGGCCGCTAGTTATAATTAGATTCAATGGAAAAGCATGGGAAAAGCCCCCAGGCGGCGCCGAGCGGGGAAACCGGAAGTACGTCACTCACAATCAGAAAACGTTTTTTGAAACAAACAAAACAATCATTACTCATAAAATATTTATCCTACACAACTAAAAACATATATGCATGCATTTCGAAATATTTTTATTTTATTATTTCACTTTTATAAAAAAAAATAAAAAAATCTTCAAATGGTGAAGAAGAAAAGCTGCAGTTCCAAGGAGGAGCGGCGCCCCTAGCGCCCTCTAGTGGCAGCCGCCTCTGGCCACAACCCACACCCAACCTGAGTCCAGCCCCTCAACTAGCAACCCCTGGTGCGGCTCAACCCACTTCAGTATAAAAAACGTCACCGTTGCCGAGCAGTTTTGGAGCTGACCTGGCGGTCATTTATTTATTTATTCATTTATTTAGCCCCCGGGGGGGCTATGGGCTCAGCCCTGCTCCAGCCAGCAGCACATCTTGAGTAAAACCAGAATGTTTTATTACCTTGTTTGAATGAACTCTGTCTCGTTGAAACTGTGCACACACACTCTCGCGGTTTGGACTTGTTTCTTATATGATGAAGGACTGCTTTTGCACAACTGTCAGTTTGGTTGAGCGGTTACGACACTTGAACGCCACGCAGGAGAGCGGAGATCGCATCCTGTCAACGGCATCTTTTTTTCCCCCCCCTTTTTTTTAAAGCCTTTTGTTTCGGAGAAATCGGGGTGAGACTAGATATATACATCGACATAATAATACTTTATAATTGTTATTTTTACGTTTTAGTTCAATTTTTAGTGTAATAGCGATCGCTCCCAACGCGCAGCCGGCAGAAAACTGTGCACACACAACACTCTCTCGCGGGGCGACAGTCTGTACCATCAAGCACCACTGATCGATATATTTTCAGATTAGCAACTTATTTATTTTAATAATACCTTTCACTTCATCAAAATCTAATCAAAACTCCAGCGTTCTAAAAGTAGGTGGTTGTATGTATTTCTTATACGATGAAGGACTGCTGTTGTTCAACTGAACCGGTAGGTCAGTGAGTAAAACACTGGTGTCGCACCCAAAGGACCGGGGTTCGCGTCCCGGCCACGGCATCTTTTTTTTTTTTTTCTTTCGGAGAGATCGGGCTGCAGTTAGCTGCTGGCTTTTGAGGACAGTGTGGGTCCGGTCCGGTCAGAGGTTAGGTTGCCTCATACGGATAAATTAACTGGAAACACTCTGTGAAGTTTGCGTTTGTCTGGATTGGATGTGCAACCGTGGACCAAAGCGCCGCATGCAACTAGCAGGAGCTACGCGGGCTGTTTGTTACCGAAGGAGGAGGAAGAGCTCGGATTCGGGAGGGCATGATAATAGGAGCAGCTAATGGCGGCGCACACAAACAGCTTTCGGTAAGTTATCTTTTAAGCTAGCACTAACAGTAAGTCAAACGAGTAATAAAAAAAGGCTAATTTTAAAACAACAACAGATTTGAGATACTGGCAGTTACAGAGGGCGGAGACAGAGTTTTGACGGGCGTGGACTTCAGAGCTCATTATCATAAACAGGTCGTTTAGAACGGAAGTTAGAAATGGCAGAATTAAAAAGGGTATAATTTATTATCTAAGAATTATTTTTTGTATTAAATTGAATGAACGGGGTCTGGATAGCACACAGACATACCATAAAAATTTAAAAAACCAATATGTGGTCCCCTTTAACTTAAAAATTGATGAACATTTAGTCAGAAAAACATTAATACTTCTTAATCTGTTCAGAGGGATAGTTCATAACTGGTTGAGCAGTTATTTGACTAACCGAAAACAATTTGTACAGCAAGGAAATGAAATATCAGATCTTCAAAATATAAAATGTGGAGTCCCCCAAGGTTCAGTACTTGGACCAAAGCTTTTTCTTTTGTATATCAATGACATTTGTGAAGTGTCTAAAAAGTTACAAATAATCCTGTTCGCAGATGATACAAATTTATTTTGTTCTGGGAATGACTTAAAAACCATTATAGAATGTATGGCTTGTGAGATGTCTAAACTTAATGAGTGGTTTAAACACAACAAATTATCAATAAACTGGAATAAAACAAAATTCATGATTTTTGGTAATAGAAAAATAGATGATTCTATTATAATGTCTATGGATGATAGTCAAGTTGAACGAGTACATGAAGTTACATTTTTAAGGGTTGTTTTGGATCATAAACTTAACTAGAAATCTCACATAAAACACATAAAATTAAAACTATGCAAAAGTATTGGACTTCTAAATTAAGTAAAACATGTGTTAGAGCTGTCATATATTATTCATTTGTTGTTCCATATATGACATACTGATTTTTGATTTATTTCCATTTATTTCCTTATTTTATTATATGGGGTATGGGGCAACACATATAAAACCAACACTAAACCATTATCTGTCATACAGAAGAAAGTTATGAGAATTTTATATAAAGTGGTCACCAGAGAACACACAAATAAATTGTTTATTCAATCAAATATCTTGAAACTAAAGGATCTGGTTAATTTAAAAATGTTATTGATTATGTTTAAAGCTAGAAATAGATTATTGCCATTTAATTTACAAAAGTTCTTTTTCTTAAGCTGTTGTGATAGAACTTACAGAAGTATGATTTCAAAAGTAAAACTGTGCGTACTACTTTAAAACAAATGTGCATTTCGGTGCATGGAGTAAAACTATGGAACTGTTTGGACGAGGAGTTGAAAAAATGCTCTACAATAAACCAATTCAAAACACTTTATAAAAAAAAGAATGATTAACTCTTATACAACTTTGAGTTGTTAATGGGAAGAGTGGTATATTGTTATGTATGTTATTGTTGATATTGAAATATATTTCTATCAGTATTACATTACACCCACTATGCTCCATTATTTGTATTCACTTAATTCTGCCTTATAATGTGAATTGTGACACTAGGCAGAACGTTTTTCTCTCGGGCTTTGTTTTCACTAGGGAACAGTTACACGCCTGCACATGCAACACACCCAACATTTGATGATTGACATACAGAGCTGATAGCTTGTTGGCTGAGAGGCGGATCACTCACAGAGTAGGGGAAGTTCTAGGGCGGTTCCAAGGCGGTTCGGTTCCAGGATTGGTCCCACGAGGCGATGACGTCATCTAGAGGTATAAAACCGTGGTCCGCCTTCGAAGATGTGTGTGTTGGACTTGTGCTCGGTGAGAGGTCTGTTGGTCGCTGTAAGGTTTATTCTTATAATGTACAATAAACCTGCCTAAAACTTGCACATTCGTTTCAGAGCTTCCTTCAACTTTTGAACCGCAACAATTTGGTGACCACCGACGTTGAGGGGTTTGCAGTTTCGTCTGAAACGAGAGATGATTTGGAGGGTCCCCCCCCCACCGCCGACAGAGACGAGCACGCGCGCAGTCAACAGCCGGTGATTCACAGAGGTGAGCAGAATTCCTCTTAACACAAAACGTCTGCGTTTGGACACACTAAATTATTTGTTGACTGAGGGCTGTTTGTCTCGAGGTGGGCCAGTGTTTTATAATGTTAGCAGCTAAGAGTAAAAAAAAAACGTGAACTACTGTTGGTATTTCATTTGAATGTGCATTTTTTTTGCGGTTCTTGTACATATGAGTAAGGTGAAGAGCACAGAAGTTCCACACACGCGTAGGGATAATTTACGGTGCCTTAAGTTTGCCCTTCCCCCACATCCCACTTCTGCGCTCCGGCCTGTCGGCTGGGAGACACTTTTCCTTTGGACTCCGGGAAACTGTGCGGTCGAGGCCTCATCGTGAACTCCGGGCATCTGTCGCCGTTGAGTCACAGGGCTTTCATCCGACGCATGGTTTTGCCGTTCAGAGTGGATTGCCGCTCCGGGGTCACAGACTGCCGTGCTGTGATTAGGTCACAGCCGGAGCTGTGATCGCTGTTAAGAGTCACATTTTTCCTCCCCTTCCCCGTTAAAGTCGATTACCGTATTTTCCGGTGTATAGGTCGCAATTTTTTTTTCTATTTTCATTTATTATTTTTTTACTTTCTTTTGTTTATTTATTTATTTTTTTTCTTTCCTTACTCTTAGACACTTGTGGCCTGTACTCCGGAAAGTGCTGAAAACAAACAAAGGCAACAGGGAAAGATTTTTTATTTTCATTTTTATTCTCATTTATTGCATTTGTGAGTGTAAAAGCCAGGGAGACAGGAACCAGGTCTGGGGATGTGCCGAAGCAGTTTCGCAGATGCAAGAGGGCTGTCACACGGCCGGTCTCCCCCACTGATTTGTTGCAGTTCCTGCAGATGGGGCTCCCCTCCTCCTTCCACCCCCCCCGCCGCAGATGGCCTCTGGAGGTTCTGGTCCTGGGACCGCTTGGAGCTGCTGGCTCGAACTCAGATTTATGGCTTCTAACAAGATAATACTCTCCTGTTGGTGCCTGACACGAAGGCAAGGAGACATCTCCTCCCCTCCTCCCTCACCCCCTCCACTACGTGCCTGTGAGCCTGCACGGCACAAAGGCCTTTTTCATCCATATAAATCTCACTGGGTTGTCTCCTTGGTTCTGGACCTGCTAGGGAGGTCCGCCTCAAGGTTCCGGCTGATAACAGGGAGTTTTACAACTTAATCAGCTCAGGCTGGGACTGTAAAAGTTACTGTTTATTGGTGTGTACTTCAGTGCAGCTTTGGAAGAAAACTCCAGGGTAAAGTAGTTAGTTAATTGCCAGTTAAAAGTTGGGTTATTACACGGTTTGTTTTTTATTTTCTGTTGCTGTGACTTTTGTTTTAAACACGCTGACCTATGCAGTACTGTATTTTTTGCAGATATGTGTTTTTTCACTCTCAGTGTTAAAGGCACATTTCTGATTTTTATAGGTGAGGTTCCCAGGAACATGTTGTCTAAAGGAGTACATGCAGGGTTAATCTCACGCCATTGATTGTTAGTTTCCAGTTCTCATCACTTCAGCCTGGTGGGGTGCAGGTCATGTTTAATGACATATGAACAAGGCCTGTGTAATAGTGGTTTGGAGGACTTTAGTGGTTTATTATTTGTTTTATTTGTTTTTTATATATGTGTGTATTTTTTTTTTCCTCTTGAGTGGACTGACGCTTGTTTGTTCTGCAGGACGTGTTTGGCCTTCTGACCTGCTCGACAGAGTCTGGAAGGGAGTCTTCACACGGCTGACATACTGCAGGGGGTGACTTTATTTAGGTGTTTTCTGAGGATTTCAGCTTGACATCTGATCAGTGAACGTTGCAGGTGTTCCATGAGGACATTTGGTTAGCAGTTAATTGTTTCTATTTGGTGGTGGATTTCACTTATACACAGATATGCAGTTCTCAATTTACAATTTTATTCCTCACCCCACAACATTACACTTGTTTGCATACACTTAGGTTCCCTCCATAGCATGGAGTGGTTGCATCATGACTCTCTTGAACACCATTTTTGGACAGATTACATGTATGCTGTCATTGAAGCTAGGTTTTGCTAACAACTCCTGTTGGCACCTGCACTGAACTGTCGAAATGCGTTGTGTTCAGCTAAAGCCGCAAGCTGTCACCACCTGCACTGAACTGGAAATGCACTGAACTGCCGACATGCATCATGATTCAGCTAAAGCCGCAAGCTGTCATGACTCGTGCCTGAACTGTTACATGGAGTTTTACGTTTTGCACCAAGTCTATGAACTGTGGTCTGCACCCACTGCTGGACTCTTGACATCTCCTATGGGGGCTGGAGAACTCATGACAAGTGAAAGTCAAGCTGGAAACGTCACTACCAAACTTTGCAGCCTGGCTGATGTGTCAGCTGACCATGTGATCTTCAGGTGGTGATTCAATAACTACAGTTTTTCATGATCATATTCTTTGCTATGGTGGAACCTCACGCACACTCATTATTCATACACGCAGAACTGATCTCACTGACACGTGACCTGCACAGCCACGCTTCTCATGGATTGTTAGATTTTATCCTTCATGTACTCGCTTAGAGCAGTACAGTTTGGTTCTATTTTCTCCATCATGTTCGATATGGGCACCTGTTGCGTTCCTTTTTGGATGTGTGTTTGTCTTTTTCTTTTCTTTTTCCTCACCTTTTGACAGGCATAGGTAGAGAGTTTGCTGGCATGATGCAGAGAAGGAAGGTAAATGTTTTCTTTGTCCTGGAGACCGAGTGGAAGGGCAGCAAGACTCACGGTGTTGGAGCAGGATTAAAGCTCTCTTACTTTGGTGTGGATAGCGGAGGAGATGGAGTAGAGGTTGTGTTGAAGGAGGTGTTGACATAGGATGTCGTGGTGGTGTGACATGTGTCTAATGGGGGATGTGTCTTATGGTTGAAGTATTACGTCTGATGCTAGGCAGTTGGGTTCGGATGTTTTGAGTTTTTATTTTTTCTTTCTGGTAGTATTTCCACCTGCAGTACAGATGACGTTTGTGTTATGAGCTTCCATTATTTTATTTGTAACAGGATGTTTTTTGTTTACCTCCTGTTTCAAAAAAGGGGATGGGAGATAACAAATATACTGTATAGTTAAACACACCATTTCAAATAACTAATTAGATCAACGTTTTAACTCTTCATACAGTGATGAGAGCTGGAAACAGTTATACATTTGATAAAGTTATAAAAGATAATTTTAATAAGTGCCTAAAAACAGGTTGGATCTGAATGTTTGGGGTAATTTATACAGATTTAGTGCTGACTTTTTCTTATTTTTCATTTACAGGTCAAATCTGGACTGCTGATGATCTGTCAGCCCTGTGACAGAACGTGTAAGATAAAATTGTGAATAATTTATATTTGAAAAGGGGAAATGCACTTTACAATGTTTCCACAGCTGTGATGGACAAGCAGAGGAACCTTACCATAACTGGGTTTACATTCCTCCCCTTTTCAGCAGATTAATTAATGTTGAATGAATGCTTAATGTTGCAGTGTAACCAATGAAGGGAAAATCTATTTCCCTGCACTATTTTTTATTTATCTTACAGGTTAACAGGTGGAACATGCAGCAGAGCAGAACTAATCACATTAACTAACAAACTAACCAACTAATCACTAATATATGCCAAGGTTTTCTCATTATTTGTTGAAACCTCTCAATTGTTGTTTACACCGTATGTTGAAAGGATACATATGGTTATTCTTACACCTGTGAAGAATGACTGTGAGTTTGATCCAGGAGGTCCAGAAAGGATTGAAGGTTGTTGAGATGAATGAGTCAGACAGAATGTGAATGTTACAGACAGATTAATTTGACTATATATATGTTTGTGCTTGGTGAATGTGCAGTACAATAGTTGTGTGTTGATAGATTTTTGTGTGTTGATAGATTTTTGAGAAAGGTGTACAGGGTTCTCACTATTTTTCTATAGATATAATTTAGTTTTATCAATTTTGATTCTTAGATTTGAACGATACAGTAATTAGAAATGTTTTGGAGGATACATTTTAGCTGCACTTTGTTAAGAGTAGCCTAGCGGTGAATTTTACTGATAGGAAATGTTTGTGGTAGAACATTCTGGTACAGAGAATAATATATATATATATATATAGGAAATGGATGTGAATAAGATAATTGAGTTTGACAGGTTATGGAAGGATTTTTGTGTTTTCTGTTCTGACTAGATTAATCATAGGTTTAGTGTTTAATTTTCTGAATGTGGTCTTAGCCCTTATCACTAGGGATGTCCCGATCCGATCACGTGATCGAAAACCGGGTCCCGATCACGTGATTTCAGACTCGACTCGACTCGTGTGTTACACACCGATCAGGGATCGGATATATATGTGTATATTTATTCTAAACACAAACGGGAATATTATATTAACTGTATGTTGTGTTACAGAGTCAAATTGTCTCGAAAAAGAACGTGCACAATATTTTAGCAACAGCGCCTGCCGTAAAGCGTGACTGTCGTAAAAAAGAAGTGGAACGCAGCATATTAGCTTTAAGTGGTCGGATATATATGTGTATATTTATTCTAAACACAAACGGGAATATTATATTAACTGTATGTTGTGTTACAGAGTCAAATTGTCTCGAAACAAAACGTGCACAATATTTTTGCAGCCGCGCCTGCCGTAAAGCAGTGACTGTCGTAAAAAAGACGCGGAACGCGGCAGCTTGAAGGGAGGCAGCGATGTCTGTCGTGTGGAGATATTTTAAAGTGGATGACAAAGATATTGCGTTTGCAAACTGTGAGTTATGTACAGTTCGTATTTCAAGAGGAGGTACAGACAGTTCGTATTTCAAGAGGAGGTAAGGAAAAGGCTGCATTTAACACAACAACCTAAGTTTCTTATTTGTTTACATGCCTGCTCAGTATTTTAAGTTGAGCTGCTTATTTTAAATTAGACATTTTTATTTCATACTGTTTTTTAAAAAAAAAATCTTATTACGGTACTTGATTGTTCAATCTACCTCACAGAAGTATTCTGTTAAATATTAAGGTAAATAATATAAAAATTAAGGGACATCTAGATCTGTTTCTTTTTTTTCCCTTCATTTTAAAAATGTATTTTAGAAGTATCGGATCGGGACTCGAAATTGGCCAATTCTCAAATTAAAGGACTCGGACTCGGACTCGAGGCCAAAAAAACCTGATCGGGACATCCCTACTTATCACAGACATCTCTGAATAAGAGCAGTTGAGCTTTTCTCAGATATCAGACTAGTCAACAGAGTAGTGTAGGGTTTTTCTCCTCACAGGTGTCTATGATGATGAAGATGAGATGGCCTGACTTGGCTAAAGCATAGTTCATATTCTTTGCTAAGGTTAACACATACCTGAAATGGAGCAGAGTATATGCAATGTTTTGAAGTTTGTTAAGAGTTGATAAATCAATTTTTGGGAAATTTAAGGGTTTTTGAGAAAGTATTGAATTTATAAGGTAAAATTAAAGTCCAGTTGTTTTTTTATTGAACGCCTTTTTAAAGGTATTGAATTTAACTTCATTATTCCTGCATATAATAATAATAATAATAATAATAATTGTCTAATCTTGTCATCTGCGTATGTTTCCCATACACAGACGAAATTCGTCTCTGCATTTAACCCAACCACCTACCAGGCGGTGCAGTGAGCAGCCATAGAAGGCGCTCGGGGAGCTGGAGAAATAGGTGTGCACTCATAGACACCCCAAGATGTGTAGTGGCCGGGACGCGAACCCGCGTCCTTCGGGTCCCAAGTCAAACGCCCTAACCACTACACCATCTTGGCTCCTACCCTGTAGAGGCGTGTTTGTTGATAGGAGGGACAGTCCGCTCAGTTCTTTCTTGTTTTTATTTTTATTTGTTCGTCTTTGCATCTATTTTTGTCTTGTTTGTTTTTGTCTGTTTTATTCTTGTTCATTGTTTTTGTTTGTTTTGTCTTGTTTCTGTTTGTTTGTTACATTTGTCTTGTTTGTTTTTGTCTGTTTTATTCTTGTTCATTGTTTTTGTTTGTTTTGTCTTGTTTCTATTTGTTTGTTACATTTGTTTTATTCTTTGTTTTTGTCTGTTTTGTTTTTTATTCTCTTGTTTGTTCTGTTTAGTTTTTCTTACCATTTAGTATTGATGCTTATTTTATATGAGGGTTTTATATTCTGGGTGGGTAACTTAAATGTAATATTGCTGTGGGAGGGAATGTTAGAGATTTCCAATGTGTATCAAGTTTTTAATTGCATTCTCACATAGAACATATAGGATTTTGTTGACATGATGTTTGTCATGTCAAAAGGGGAATTGAAATATATTTCTATCAGTATTACATTACACCCACTATGCTCCATTATTTGTATTCACTTAATTCTGCCTTATAATGTGAAATGTGACACTAGGCAGAACGTTTTTCTCTCGGGCTTTGTTTTCACTAGGGAACAGTTACACGCCTGCACATGCAACACACCCAACATTTGATGATTGACATACAGAGCTGATAGCTTGTTGGCTGAGAGGCGGATCACTCACAGAGTAGGGGAAGTTCTAGGGCGGTTCCAAGGCGGTTCGGTTCCAGGATTGGTCCCACGAGGCGATGACGTCATCTAGAGGTATAAAACCGTGGTCCGCCTTCGAAGATGGTGTGTGTTGGACTTGTGCTCGGTGAGAGGTCTGTTGGTCGCTGTAAGGTTTATTCTTATAATGTACAATAAACCTGCCTAAAACTTGCACATTCGTTTCAGAGCTTTCCTACAACTTTTGAACCGCAACAATTTACTGTACTGTATTGTTTAATTGCAACTTGTTTTGTTAATTTAATGTATACGGCCATGACATTTTTGAAATTATTGAGAAAGGAGGCAGGTCTATACAAGATTTTCTTCTTCCTGCTCCCTTTTCACTCGTGTAAATGTGTGTTGTCAGAGAATGTGTTTGTAAACTGATTTTTTTTAATCGAGTGAATAAATTGATTGATTGATTGATTGATTGATTGACATTTATTTTATATCAATAACTGTAATGCTTCACAACGGAGACACGGAAATTCAACAACACAGGAGTGAACGAAAAGATTTACTGAACAATTGTCTCACAACTGAGTTTTAATAACAACTGAGAAAGAACAGATTGGGGATTGCCTTAGAGACTCAGAGAACTGAAGCGGTGCTGAAACACCAACCTGCAGAGATTAATCACAGGTTGAAATTCAACAACAGCGATGATGTCAGAGTGGAAGAAAGTAGAGGATCGGAGGTACAGCTAGATCACATGATACGTGAATGTAACCTGGAAGGACCAATGAACACTCCTCTTCAGGTTGTGGAGCTTGGTTCTGGGAACTAATAACTCCTTGAGTTTAGGGTCCGAGATCATGGCCGATAAACAGGCATGGATCATTCACAGAGAGGTACAGAAGGTCAAGGCCGGCCCAAGCCTCTTTGGGGCCCTAAGCAAAATTTGGATGGGGGCCCTCTGTTTCTACTAATAATGTGAATTATTGCAATCAACGGTCAGATTGTTTTATTATTCTCCCACCTGATAAAATGTATTGCAACTCTGACAGCCCTTTTTAATGTAAACTGTATATGTAATCTTCAGTATTGCAGGGGTGTCAAACTTATTTTAATTTTGGACCACATCAAGTTCATGAATGTTCTCAAAAGGCCAGACATGGCAGAATGCATTGAAAAAAACTGCCTATGAATAAACTGGTGAAATCAAACATTCTAAAAATTTAATATTTTATGTTTGATTAAGTAAAATTGCATTAAAAACATAGAAATAGATTTGATTTGACTGATAAAGTAATATTGAACTTCACAACTGTGATCTTTGACTTCTCTTTATGTGTCCCTCTAAGATGTAGAGGGACACATACTTGGTTACGAGTTTGACACATGCAATCCAGTGGTACTAAAATCAACAAAGGCAAAAAAAGAAAGAAAAAAAAAACCCCACCAGTATGCAATGTATTTTAGTGCAAAAGTGGCATCTATTTTGTTATTTTTGGTTCAAAAGAACTGAAACACTAATGTTCAAAATAATTTGTATAGTGCAAGATCAACAGATAAAAATAACTTACATGGATAAAAAATAAATTAAATTGTGCAAAACAGACAAAATAAAAAAAATAAAAATCAAGAAAAATACTTAAATAATGTAAACGAACTATCACTTTAGACCACGTGAAATGGTTAAAAAAATTAATGTAGTTGAATAATTAGTTCTTAAAACTATATAAATGCATGCAACAATTTGCAAAAGCTTAACCAAAAATACTTAACAACTTTTTATGTGCTTCCTCGCTTTTCTGGTTGCAAAGTAATTTATGACATGACTGTATGAAATCTGATTGCTAACCTTGTTGTTAATCACTGCTAGTCCACTGAGCCGTTCTTGTGCCATAGAAGATCTCAAATAGTTCTTTATAAGTTTGAGCTTGGAAAAGCTCCTCTCTGCAGATGCAACTGTAACAGGGAGAGTACAAGCTATCCGTAGAGCAATCCACAGATTTGGGTACAACTCACAGATCTCATTTTGAGAGAGGTAAGTGAGAAGTTCAAATGGTGTCATCTGTGCATCAGGGAGTTCTGGAAGGTTTTCCATCTCTGTAACCAGTGCGCTCCCATCAATATCAGACTGGTCTCTAAAGGTAAGTTTGTCTTGAAGAATTTTACACTGGTCCTTCTTCATCTGTGTGTCAAGCTGGACAAAGTTCAGAAGCACTCCAAAAATGCCTCTGACCTCTCCCAGGGACTGAAAGCAATCCTCCAAAGACTGGCTGGTAGTCTACCACAGCATTAAAATATGTCTGATTGGTACCGGGAGTATGGGGTACCAGGCCCTTTGATAAGGGCTGTTAGGTCCCTGTACGACCGGTGTCAGAGCTTGGTCCGCATTGCCGGCAGTAAGTCAGGCTCGTTTCCGGTGAGAGTTGGACTCCGCCAAGGTTGCCCTTTGTCACCGATTCTGTTCATAACTTTTATGGACAGAATTTCTAGGCGCAGCCAAGGTGTTGAGAGGATCCGTTTTGGTGGCCTTAGAATCGCTTCTCTGTTTTTTGCAGATGATGTGGTCCTATTGGCTTCATCAGATCGTGATCTACAGCTTTCGCTGGAGCGGTTTGCAGCCGAATGCGATGCGGCCGGGATGAGGATCAGTTCCTCCAAATCCGAGGCCATGGTCTTGAGCCGGAAAAGGGTAGCATGCCCTCTCCGGGTCGGGGAGGAGGTCCTGCCCCAAGTGGAGGAGTTTAAGTATCTCGGGATCTTGTTCACGAATGAGGGAAAACTGGAGCGTGAGATCGATAGGCGGATAGGTGCAGCGTCCACAGTGAAGCGGGCGCTGTACCGGTCTGTCGTGGTGAAGAGAGAGCTGAGTCAAAAGGCAAAGCTCTCAATTTACCGATCGATCTACGTTCCCACCCTCATCTATGGTCATGAGCTTTGGGTTATGACCGAAAGAACAAGATCTCGGATACAAGCGGCTGAAATGAGTTTTCTCCGCAGGGTGGCTGGACTCTCCCTTAGAGATAGGGTGAGAAGCTCAGTCATCCGGGAGGGACTCGGAGTAGAGCCGCTGCTTCTCCACATCGAGAGGAGCCAGTTGAGGTGGCTCGGGCATCTGGTTAGGATGCCTCCTGGACGCCTCCCTGGTGAGGTGTTCCGGGCACGTCCCACCGGGAGGAGACCCAGAGGAAGACCCAGGACGCGCTGGAGGGACTATGTTTCTCGGCTGGCCTGGGAACGCCTTGGGATTCCCCCGGAGGAGCTGCTCCAAGTGGCTGGGGAGAGGGAAGTCTGGGCCTCCCTACTTAGGCTGCTACCCCCGCGACCCGACCCCGGATAAGCGGAAGAAGATGGATGGATGGATGGATGGATGATTGGTACCTTAATGGTCTGATGCTTTTAATCCTGCTTTCCCATCATGTTTCACTCCAAGACTTGAGCGTGATGTTCAAGTACTTCTTAAGGATGGCCCACCTTTGAGGGGAACCTGAGAAGAGCTTGTACAATTTTTCCATATTTCCAAAAAAACAAGTTGCATCCAAAGACACCTTAGCGGCATCTGAAACCACCAGGTTTAAACTGTGGGCACCACAGGGTACATAAAAAGCACATGGATTTATTTTGGAAAGCCTTGCTTGAACTCCTTTATTTGCACCTTTCATGTTTGCACCGTTGTCATAGGATTGTCCCCTACAGTCTTCAAAGGGAATGTTTAACTCTTCAAGCTTGTGAAGAATTAGTGCAGATAAGCATTGACTAATTTCTTTCTTTCCTTTCTGCACGTATAGAGCGATTTCTACATATCAATCAATCAATCAATTTTATTTATAAAGCACCCTTCATACTAAAAGCAGCTCAAAGTGCTGTACAGAATTATAAAACAATAAACTCACAAAATTAAAGCAAACGACACACACAAAATAAATAAATAAATAAAATTAAATACAGTAGTATGGAAAATGTATAGAGTGAACAGAGATGAACCAGTTCAGGAAATGCAGTTAAAAAGATGGGTCTTGAGCCTGCTCTTAAAAACAACATTCTCTGCAGCCCTCAGGTTCTCCGGCAGACTATTCCACAGACGGGGGCCATAGTACTGGAAAGAAGTCTCACCGTGTGAGTTCTGATAATCAAATGTACATACACACAAATATATGATATATGTTATATACGGGGCCGAGATGGTGTAGAGGCAGGGCAGCCGGCTCAGGACCAGAAGGTCTCGGGTTCGATCCCCGGTCACGGCATACATCGTTGTGTCCCTGGGCAAGACACTTAACCCCGAGTTGCTCCCGGTAGGTCAGGCAGCGCCTTGCATGGCAGTCTACCGCTACCGGTGTATGAATGTGTGTGTGTATGAATGGGTGGATGGTTGGTACTGTGAAGCGCTTTGGGGCTCCTCAAAGGGGGTTGGAAAGCGCTATCCACCTTATTCCTGAAGGTGTCACTGTAGAAGCGATAATGTGCCGTACTTCCGTTTGACCCCGGAAGTAGAATTTTTGCATTGGCTCCTCGTTGTTTGCTTGCTAATCTGCGCGCATCGTAGAAGTTCTGTTGAAGTTCTGTTTTCTGTTATTTCGAGCTAATATTGTCACGAAGATGTCTTGAGGAGCTCGGGTACCTGTTGCGCTGTTCATGGCTGTATGAATAATCACACGAAGCTGAATTTGTGGCTGCAACTAGTGTGTGTTGAACATGCTCCGAAAACAAAAACCTGCATCCTTCTTTGTGGCTGGGCTACGAGAAACCACCTGAAAAAAGACTCTGTATCCTCCAGATGATCGAGAACACCAGGTATGATTTAAGAGACAGCTTTTAGTGTTATGATTTTATGTAGTCAGTAATTAAATGATACTAATATTTTCGTTCATAACTGGCAAATAAACACACGCACCTATATGTATGCTGTGTGTGCGTTTATTTATACATATCTATCTATATATATATATATAATATAGGTGTTAATATATATATATATATATATAATATAGGTGTGTGTGTGTGTGTGTGTGTTCATAAATGAACCCTAAAGTTTGTATACTGTACTTTTACTTTCAGATGGGCTTGATGAGAGTGTGGAGCTGCTCAACACCACCAGTCACATGCAGCATGACTGTTGGAATGTGGATTGACATAATGTCAGAACAAACCAACAACCTTATTCTATGGTTGCCCCGTGAAACAATTAAAGCAACATGTTTTGCAGAAAGCTAAAAACTTGGACTCCAGAAGTGAATCATACATGCAAATAACACTGTGAAATATTTATTGGCTGTTTCTCCCTCTGGAATAATCATGTTTATTTCAGATGCTTATGGTGGTAAATGCAGTGACAGGTATATAACACAGAACTCTGGGTTTCTGGACTATCTGCGTGCTGGAGATCAGGTGATGGGTGATCGTGGTTTCACAGTGAGGGACCTGCTGCAAGAGCTATGGTGTCAATGTAATCGTTCCAGCATTCACACGCAAAGGATGCCAGCTTATTTCAAGTGAGAAGTGAGAAGACATTAAATGTAAACATTTTTCTCAAACATGTACAGTACTGGTGTACTTGCTGTAAACGTAACACAACTCAACATGTTTTTTAAAGGATGCAATGTTAACTATATTACATTAGAAAAGTATTTGCTAAAATGATTCATTTGTTATGTACAATAGTTGACTGTTAACCTTCTTACAAGGTTAGGTTTTTGTGTGCACTATATCAGTTAATTTTGGATTAAACTACTGTTTCTATCTAAATGTCACTTTTGTCATTATCAAGTTTTTAAAGATCGTTTCCTGTCTATTTCATTATTTGTTTTCATTTACTGTATTTTATTAAATATTCCAGGAATCAGGAGCAGAGTAAAAGGCCCTTTTGCCAAGTTCAGTCCTCACTGAGGGGACACTGCAGGTAATAATGTCCTGAGAGTGCACGCTGTAGCTTATATTAACCACTTGTTTTATATGAACAGTCATCTACTTCACATTCCGAGAACCAAATTAAGGACCATGGGAGACCGGGCTTTCAGTGTGGCTGCTCCCCGCCTGTGGAACTCTCTTCCTGACTGCCTAAGAGCTCCACAGTCACTGGTTGACTTTAAGAGCGGCTTGAAGACCTTTCTTTTTAACCAAACATACTCTACCTCCTCATGATTCTATCTTTGATCTTAGTTGATACTGTTATTGATTTTACTTGTTTTATTACTTGTTTTATTGACATTTAATTCTGTTGCACTTTGTAGCACTTTGAGATTTTCATTAATGAAAAGTGCGTTATAAATTGAATTTATTATTATTATTATTATTA